>CABFWB010000646.1:240006-250566 GCA_902151455.1 Timema bartmani | reverse complement strand
ACAATCACCCTACCATTACACATTAGCGTAAGTGCGTATAACCCGAACGGTTAGTAAGACGCGGTGATGATGATGATGATGATGATAATAATAATAATAATAATAAGAGAGTAGATGATAAGTTTAGAGGGGCAGCAATATGCTTTCCATAAAATTTAGAACTATTCCTATTTAACCTAATTTTAGATTACAGTAATATTCATTATAGTTGTAGTAAAGAGAAATATGAATTTATAATATAAGGATTTTTTAGAAATGTTATTGTACCTGTTTTAATTGATTTCACGATAAATTAGGTTTTTCCTTAAGTAAATTATCTTGCACCTTATGTTCCTTATTTTTATTTAATTGGCCAAAGAAGTTAAGTAGGTTCCTTATATTATAATTTTAGATTAGTTTTTGTTTTATTTGAGTTATTTAATTGCACTTTCCAAACTGATTGATTATATCAGCACATGAATTATACATAATTAACTTAAATCAAGAACAAACACAAAATCCAAACCCCCCCTCCTCACCACCTCCCGGACGTTAATTATCACAGTGAAAGAAGAAACCTCACTTTCACCAATGATAAGTTTTACATATTTCAATTCAATGATACCCTTTTTGGCCATGCTGGGAATTAACCTGGAATCCTTCACTCAGTAGTAAGACATGCTACCAACTGAGAAACTTGATTAGTCAATGTAAGTTTCGAAGACCAATATGACACCTCACACAAACAATGCAATTCTTTGAATCTCAACATTCTTTGTCCAGTTTTTAGATTAGTAAATGTCAATTTAAAAGGGAATGTAAGACATGGATGGTAAAAAATTAAAGTTCCTTACAATTCTTCCTCTTAGTCCTGTCTATGGATTAGTTTATGTACATTTAACAGGGATTAAAAGGTGTATAGCTAAAAATTAAAAATTGAAATTATTTCAAACTCAGCCTTCTCATCCTGTCTTTAGATAAGTTAATGTAGCCCATGTCGGTGGGCGTGTAGTCACTTGGTCTGGTTTTCCAGTGACACAAAGTTCGGAAACTCGAATCCTGTGGGTATAATTCAGGATTTTGTCGATTTAATTGTAGTGGGTACAATTCAGGATTTTGTTGATATAATTTCAGTGGATACAATACAGGATTTTGTTATTATAATTTTAGTGGATATAATTAAGGATTTTGTGAATATAATTTTAGTGTATACAATTCCGGATTTTGTGGATACAATTCCGGATTTTGTGGATATAATTCCAGTGGATACAATTTAGGATTTTGTGAATATAATTTTAGTGTATACAATTCCGGATTTTGTGGATATAATTTTAGTGGGTACAATTCAGGATTTTGTATATTTAATTCCAGTGGGTAGAATTTAGGATTTAATGGATATAGCTCTAGTAGATACAATTCAGGATTTCGTGTATTTAATTCCAGTAGGACTTTGTGGATATAATTAAAGTGGATACAATTCCGGATATTGTGGATATAATTACATTGAACACAATTTAGTATTTTGTGGATATAGTTCGAGTGGGTACAAATTATGATTTTTATCGGGGTTGTTTGTGATATGACGGAATTGAGACCATAAGGGCATACTATACAGAGCCCCATTTAGAAGTAAGATGTGTAGCATAAAATAAAACATACCCAGCCTTACATGTACCCTTCTAACCAGAAGTACTAAAATAAATGGTAAGGTGCTGACTTTCTTGCTCCTTTACCTAAAAATTGAGATAGCTTCTTAATACTCATAAGATATGTGAAAGGAAATAATAAAAAATGTTGCAGAAACACAATGAAATGGAGAGCATTACATTCTACAAAAGAGCATAGATGAAATAGTATACAGTGTTACAGAAAAATATTGAGAAAAGAAGAACATCCCGGTTCACCAAAAAGCATTGCAATAAATTCCCCATAAACTTGATTAAAGCTTGGATTGGTTTTATGAAAATTTTTCACCAATAAAAGTTTTTTATTTTCAAGAGTCTTACAACTTTGCAAAAATAAGTTATTTCGTATCTCAAAGAGTTTTGGAGATATGATCAAAATTAGAAATTTCCGCTCATGTAAAGCACCCTCAAAGCCACTTTTATGGAAAAATGAGATGCACCATTTTGTTTGAAATGTTAAACAATGCCTACAAACCAATAATCCAAACACTACTTTTGAGGTTATATAGCTAACTCTAAAAACTCCCCTGGGGAACCTTATATAAACCTTGATCTAATAGATTTTAGCCCGACCGGTAAAATGGTTTCGGGTCTAGACCAGGATACAGATCGAATTGTAAAATCCATTTTTCCGGGTTCAGGGGTGGTCATGAAACAACTAACAAAATATCGAATTAGATGTTTTTTTGATGATTACAATACTTTCTTTCTAATTAGTGTCGGGAGAAAGTTTAAAAAAAAAAGGTGTTACACAGGACTTACCGGCTTAGTTGCGCACACCCGCTGTACGCCCGCAAATCCAAGATCTGACTCAAATCCACCCTGAAACAAGGAAACGAAGGCTTCACTCTAAACCAGGAGGTTCTCAAACTGTGGTACGCGAGCAGCTCTCAAGATAAAAGTGGCAAAATGACAAGAGAAAACGTGATGGAGAACCAAATGTGACGGGGAATTGTCGAGGTGACTGAGGGCTATTTCCTCCTTTGATTACCTGCCATTTGACCTGTCATTTAGGGAAATTTTTATCTTGCGGGTACAATATACTTTTAGTCATGACCATGAAGTGTAATATAAAAAAAAGTTTGAGGACCAGTGTTCTAAATGATTCCGTAAAACACCCAGTGTAAGTGAGCCAATATATATATATATATATATATATATACATATTTTGTGTGTCTGGGCTACATCATTCGTAGCCCAGTAGTGGAAAGATTAGCCAGTACTAATGTATCGTTGCCCAGGGGATGTTCGAATGTACTATTCGTACATCCTTTCCGTGGAGGCTATTTCCATGTAGGATTGTTATAATTTTACCTAGCCCAAAAAAACCACTTAAAAATCCCCCAAAAATTCCACTTATTATATTTTGCATACAAAGGAATTGTCTAATAATTTTTTTTAATGGTTAGTCATCCTGTTGAAAACCTTTTGGTTCAAACCCAATAATAATAATAATAATAATAATAATAATAATAATAATAATAATANGTCATTCTGTTGAAAACCTTTTGTTTCAAACCCAATAATAATAATAATAATAATAATAATAATAATAATAATAATAATAATAATAATAATAATAATAATAATAATAATACATTGATATGAATATGGTGAAGTTTTGAAATTACAGATTTTATACAATAGACTAAGTTATAAAATATGTTTTAATTGGTTGAACAAAGTAATATGTTCAACTAGCAACTCACTTGGGATAATATCATTTTAAGGTACCTACAATATATTAATGCTAGGTCCTAGAAATATTACTTTGTCAAAAAAAGCAAATGAGATAACAAAAGTTCTTACCTTTTATCTTTAAGTAAAGAAAGCAACAAATCAATTCTGCAGCTGGCTTGCCAGTAATTTGATGCATGGTCTACCCTCCCCTTATTTATAACTAACCAAACCCAGGTGACAGTTGGGGAGATTCCCTTTTTAGGAAAAATACCTAAGGTACTAACTGAGAATCGAGCCCAGGACCCCTAAACTCGTAGCTAGGTACACTGACCACTACACAAAGGGACCGGTTAGCCACATGTTATGGAACTGGAATGGTTTTATTAACTGCACAGCCAGGCTATTAACATTTTAATTACGCTAATGGAGTAAGGGTGAGACGGGTAGAATAAAGAGGAAGTGTTGGTCTAAGCCTACCCGTATTTGTATGGAGGCGAGTGGAGAAAATATTTAAGAAAAAATACCCAGCCGGGATTCAACCCCCGACCTACCCGCAACCGGCCAACCAAACTACACGAACTTGACATTTAGTTCGCGTGCCCATTGATCCGGATTAGGCATTCAATACTGGCGCATATTATAATGTATCGAAGCCATTATTTCTATACTTTTTCTAAAAAAAAATTAGTAATTTTAGGGGCATTTTTAACGTGTATAGCGGAGTACTTTTTGAATATAATGTCGTAAGCCTTGCCTTAAAATTTACCCTAAGCATTCGACACATCTAAAGTACTTCATATTACATCAACTAAACTAAATATATTTGACAAATGACACTTAGACACGGGAATCTAACCAGGGACTTCTGATTTAGTATACCAAAAGTCTTGAGTTCAATTCCCATGTCAAAGTGTAATTTTTACACTATACTTTATTTTAATTGAAACATGCATACAGAAAAGCTGTATTCGTAACCAAAATAGATTCACGCCTTAACCTCGGTAGTGGTAATATAGTATTAAAAATGCATTAACTTTAAATTGATTATTTTGCTTTTTTTTTTTACAGGTACTCATCAAGAAGAAAATTTATAGTGGACTCCAATTCACGCATACTACCCCTGATTTCGCACCACGCGAAGAATGAACCTTTTTACAATTTGTATTCAAACCAGAAAATAATGCATACATAGTTTGAAATGTGAACGGATTAAGTTATTATTCACTTAGTAGGTTTTATATTATGTCAAAGAGCTTGTGAAGTACTTGGCTTGAAGTGGTTGGTTCACAAAAGTTAACTAAATACTGGGCTAATACATAATAAGCTAGTTAAGTACTAATCTAAATATTGAACTAGTTAAGTAAGCCTACTAAACTGGTTTAAGTATTAAGTTAGTAGGTGAGAGTCTTATAAGTAGGCCTACTTAAATGACTAAGCACCCTTCTATTAAGTAATTATTTAGTTAAATATCAAGTTAGTAATCTATATTAATAAAAATTAAGAGTTTGTCTGTAATGACCATTGCACAATATCTACCGCACACAAGAGGGCTGATATTTTTAAAATTAGTAGCCCCTGTGTACAAAAAAAGTGCACCTCGGAGCTGAAATTTTAAAGTTTTGATTAGATTTTTTTTAAAATTGATTAAGATCCGAGTCGGAAGAAATGAAATGAAGATTTTTTTTGGTATGGTGCACTGCATACTTTCTTTCTCTTTAATCTTAAAATAGAGACATTTAGTATAGTAAGAATAAGTGACATTTGTGAAACTACATGATATACATTGTTGCAGAAACACACCAAAAAAGAGCATAAATGAAATATAAAATGTCACAAAAATATTAAGTAAAAAAGAGCATCTTTATCCACCAAAGAAATAATCGCTTCCATATTTCTAAGTACTGTATAAAAAAATAAATATATATATATTTGCTTATAGCTCAGAAACTATTGTTTAGAAAAAATACACTTCAAAAAAGAGTTTTAAGTTTGATAATACAACATATAATGGTGTATACTCAACTTGAACAATGAAATCCCCGACCTTTTCCCTGATTTCCCCTGATCATTTCCTAAAATCCCCGACTAAAAAGTATGTCACATCCTTTAACTCCCCCTCGTTTTTCTATTAATATTTTGTTATGAATAATAATAAGTTTTAAAATTTAAATAAACATGTTTTTAAAATTTGTATTAACATTGTTTACTAGGAATTAAAAATATATTACACAGCTACAAAAAAAATAAAGACAGTTTGAATCACATAATCTACTGATTTAATTATGATTATATTTCATATTTTGAGTAAAACAACATTTTCCCGGATTTTTATTGTAATTTACCAAATTCCCGACTTATTCCCGTTTTTTCCCGATCACTTCAAATTCCCGGATAATTCCCGCTTTCCCTGATTTTCCCGGATGGTAGACACCCTGACATATTTATAGTGATAAGATATTTTGTATCCCAAATAGTTGCGGAGATATCATCAAGAATATAAATTTCTGCCTACGTATGTCATTTTCTTAGAAAAATGAAAATTTCTATTTTGTTTGTAGTGTTAGACAGTGTCTGAATAGAAAATTTTGTCAAAATTGTTATTAAAGATGATTTTAAGAATTTTTCTTTTTTTCTTTTGCCCTTGAGAACTACATTTAATTTTAGGATTGGCTATCAAATTTTAAAAAAACTCGGGATAACCTTATGAAAGCCTAGTTTTTTTTAGCCCAATAATTAAAATGGTTTCAGCTTTAGTTCGAGATACAGACATACGACATTGCAAAAAACACTTTTTGGATTTTGAGGGTTATGAAACGTAGACATTGATCAAAATCTCGAGTTTTTTTTTGACGATCATAATACGTCTCTCTCCAAGGGGTCGAGAGAAAGTAAAAAGCGTTGCCCGACGTAACCAGGCAATACCGGGTACTCCTACTGGTTATTTAGGTAAATACTTAGCCACTATACACCAAGCTAGTTTATGGCAATATTATAATAAGGTTAAGTACTAAACATAGGCCTATCAATATTAAAATACCAAGCACTAATAAATAAGCAGCTTTTACCTGCAACGACTCGTTTCTATAATCTCCGCTGCTCCATTGATGATCCTGAAATAAAGATAAATAATTAAGGTACTTTTGAGAAATTACATACTTGTCTAAGATATTTTTTGTTCAGAGCTATTGTGAACGTGTGATTTTATAAAACACATCAAACACTACAAACTGATGAATTCAGGCCAACAAAGTAGCTTTGCTTTATACTTGAATTTATGATTGTTTAAATAGCAAATCCCTTATATTTGTTAATTACTGTTATAGCCGCATCTAACTATCCTGTTCTTTATACTGAAAAATGACACTTCGACACGGGAATCGAAACCGGAGCCTTTGGCTTATTACGCCAATGCTCTAACCACTTAGCTATTCAGGAATATGTAGCCGACCATTTCCGCACGTCCATCACAGACTCTGCCTTAAAATATGAGTGAAAAATGACCCTGGGAACGGAACGACTCCTGGATAGCTCAGTGGTTAGAGCATTGACGTACTAAGACAAACGTCCTGGGTTAGATTCCCATATCCAGGTGTCATTTTTCAATTTGAAGAATTGAATTTACGATATTTTGTTTTGGTGTTAACCTTAAAACAATCAAATGTTACCCGCCTCGGTGGAGTAGTTGGCTAACGCGCTAGTTTCGTGTTGAGCTTGACTGCCGAGGAGGGGGAGATCGAGGTTCAAATCTCGGTCGGGTGAACTAGGGATGGCTTTTTCTAAATGGTTTTTTCCTCTCCCCCAAGCAAATGCGGGTTCACATCCTCTAAATTCAACCTTCCCAATTCCTAATCCATTAGCGTAATTAGTACTTACACGTATATCCCGAACGGGTAGTAAGACACGGTGCTAAATAAATCATTCAAATGTTACAATAAAATTTGTCTCTCTTTATATTCATAGAACAGAAAAATGTATTACTTTCAACTTCATACTTCCTGTTAACAATAACTTTTTTTCCTTTCTAACTTTCAGAGTCCATGTCATTTTTCACTCATATTTTAAGGCAGAGTCTGTGATGGACGTGCGGAAATGGTCGGCTACATATTCCTGAATAGCTAAGTGGTTAGAGCATTGGCGTAATAAGCCAAAGGCTCCGGTTTCGATTCCCGTGTCGAAGTGTCATTTTTCAGTATAAAGAACAGAATAGTTAAATGCGGCTATAACAGTAATTAACAAATATAAGGGCTTTCAGAGTCCATGTAAGAGATTGTAAGATTATGCGTTACCCCTCGCCACCCCTTCAACTCTATCTTAAGTATTTTTTTACTATTTGGTAAATTAGATTACTTCAATCATTTATTTATTTTTAGACATAAGGATTGGTAATAAAAAGAGTGATATGAAATTCTAGAATACTTTAATTGCAGTAAGTACATAAATGAAATATTAGTGAAATCTTAAAAATAATATATTTATTTTCTGACAATATTTTTTTGTCTCATTAAAAACAGTGACAAAAAAAAAACCTTGCGTAAAATGGATTATGACCCCTACCTTCCCTAGTAAGAAAACGTAACAAAATACTGACACCAGACTCCCAACAAAAAAAAAACCCTTTCGTAATTTAAGGACTACCGCTATGGAAACAGTTTCTAAATAATAATTCAATAGTTCCTTAGTAGTCAGGAGGACGTTTAATTTCCAATCAGAAGCCGCCCTGAATTTTGCTCATTATTAATGAAGTCTATTAGATCCTAGACTAGCGGGCGCTTTTGTTGTTCAATAATATTCAGGTTTGCAATATTGAACGGTTGGAGGAAGGGGAGGGGGTATAGAGGGTTATCAACGATATTAATAGCCGCGAGTTAGTTATGGAGAGGTTTCTAAAGACCGGAAATGACCGTATCCACCTCAACAAGCAACAATGTGCAATAATAGCTTGTATTAGGCGGACGGAGGGGGTCGGATCCAATATCTATTGAGTGCAAACTATAGGAGGAATTATTACACCTTGTGTAGAATATTATGTGTTTGGGTGATGATGGGTGTGAGGAGCGGGAGGGGGAGAGGGGGGAGATAGAGGTATAATTTACACATCAGTAGAGGGAGCCCTTTTGTGAATGTCATTGCGAGGCTTTCAATAATACAGTCACGTCAACGACAACCAATATATTGTTGAATGTATTTTGGGAAGAATAAACTTGCACAAAATACAAACATATTTTTTTTTGCCATCAATAATCACATTATGCTTTTATTTTATAGGTTTTGATAATATACATCAAAAGTGACAGCAAAAGATCATATGAATTGACGTATTAATACGTGAAAGTAGATCTAATAATTTAACTAAAAGTCAGATAAGGTTATTTCTATGAAAATCGGACAGTAACAGATCTACTTCATTTGAAGTGATTAAAAAAATACTGTAGGCTACATTATGCAATTTAATAGCTTCTATAATATCATAACTAAAACAAAGGTGTGTATTTCTTGAAGCTTATATCAATAAGCGAGGCGCAAATAATGACTGTGACAATTTGACATATTAGTGTTCAGAGCGTACAACCCGAACGTATATTAAGGACTGCAGGTGAGTTGCATCCGCATGAATTGTTTACCTCTAAAGACACAGTTGAATTGCGGCCCCACATTTTTAGAGCTACGTACTAATTGCAGCCCGGGATGTTGACCTAAACTAACCTAAACTAACCTAACCTAACCTAACAAACCTTCAAACTTTTGCCAAAACCATTGAACGACAAGAACTTAGGAAGTTTACAATTTATGAGGGATGTCGACATGAGACGATGATAGTTTCTATTTGAAATTTAAAACAGCATCATAGAAAGCAGACTGCTAGTTAGGGGGACGCAATTCATACTTCTCTCTCTCTCTCTGAAATGAGTGGGCCTCAGCTCATACACAATTTCAAGATTAGGCAGCAACTCAACTACGCAGGTATCCAGACGAGCTGCTATTAAAAAAAAGAGTACTAATAAATTATTACATTTCACCATTAAAAGTTTGTATATATTTTTGATTTGATTCGGTTTTGATGAAAATTTATTTACATATTTTCGTTAATTTTATTGATCTATATTTAAAAAGTTTATAGGACCATTTTTGTCCAGGGAACACATAATTTTCACGGGTGGTTAATAAGTAAAATCATATAAAGCAAGTATTGTTATTTTGAATGCGAATCGTCCTAGAGTATAGAACTGGCGAAAATCAAGACAAATGGATTGGTTACTTTGAACCGAGCTTTATTTATTTTAGAGCGGGTGGTTAACACCTTCTGGACACAGAGACTTAGGAGTAAGTATAACCTGGTCTAGTTTGTCGGTGATGAATATGTCGGGGTTCAAATCTCAGCCGGGTGTAATGAGATTTTTTTTCTAAATTATTCTTTATTTTCCCTCCATGCAAATGTTGATACTTTTACTCCTCTAAATTTTACCTTTATAATCCTTACCCCATTAGTGTAGATACACGGAGAGCCGGGACGGGTAGTAAGATGCGGTGCATGTAAGCATATAAGTTGTACATTCTCATTAATGATTATAATTCAAAGGTCATACGCATTTAGTCACGCTAATGTGGTAGGGATAAGGGTAATTATTTGGAAATGTACCCAACCTCCCCGTCACCGGCAAACCAGATTAAACGAGCCTGACAATTAGACCACGTGTCCACCAATGCGGATCATAATAAAAGCCAAAGAAAAATAGGCTTTAAGGAAAAGATATGATAATTTTCAAAGGTTAAGTGAATGGTTTTACCAAATGAGTTATTTAAAATAAAAGTTCAATTTCGCAAGTAACGTAAAAACGTGAAACTTTCAAAAAAATCTCGAATAAAATGATAAACAAACATAATCGGCTTGAGGGAAGAGGGGGACGACTCCTACGGGGAATGTACCCAACTGTACCCCAATACATGAGAGAGAGAAAGAGAAGACACACGTCATCATCGCCGGAGAATGCCTGTGAAGTCGTCGGACACAATGGACGCCGACAATGGCTGACGAGAACGACGCTACGGAGCACACAGCGAGAGACGACTTGAGGGGGGGGGAGTGCGATCCCCTCCCACCTTTTCCGGGTACATACGACATCTACTCCTTGTGTGTTGTCCCACTGGAGCGGACAACTTCAATAGCGAAGAGCAGGAGAGAAGGGATCATCGAGCCGACATAACTAACACCATTCCA
>CABFWB010000646.1:216116-230751 GCA_902151455.1 Timema bartmani | reverse complement strand
TAAGGCTACATTACGAGTGGACAATCTTCATGTAAGCGAACGTGATTAAAAGGCAGATGGGCATATTAATTCTATTAGCTTTTCAATAATCTTGATGTTAGGTATCATTACGAAATTGGCTCAAAATTACTACTATTTTAATTAATTATTACCTGCTTGAGTGGCCGAATGGTCTAAGACATCACTCTTTTGTTAAACTGGCCTGTTGATGACGGGGAGCTCGAGGTTCGAATCCCAGCTGGGTCTGCGTGAGAGTGGTTTTCCCTACCCTAAATGGTTTTCCAATCTCCTTCTACGCGAATGAGGGTCGATTACCTCTAAAATGCTTCCTTCCTCATCCCCACTAAAATAATTTTATCATGATATGCGTATAAACTGAACAAGTAGTATGATGTGGTGGTAAAAAATAATTGTAAATACAAATAATTATTGATATTATGTATTCATGAATGCGTACATTAACGGAGAAAAAAATTAATAAAAGAACACCGACATTTCAAACGTTTCATAGTGGAAAGGTTTAGGTGAGTGGTTAGTATAACTGATTTGATCCACAAGCAACGCGTGGATGGAGGGTCACGAGCGGCTTCCAATAACCTCCACCTAACTAACTTAAGTCTAGCATAGACACAACATCCAGCCCCCGCAAGTCAATTTATCACTGCGAAATCGGAAACCTCAATTTAACTAATTATAATTTTTTTTTGCCATGGAGGGAATAGAGCCCAGGACCCGTAGGTCAGTAGACAGACACGCTACCAAATGAACCGAGTTGTCGGACACCCTGTGACCTATACGGACAACAAGAAATTCAGGTCGAATGGGGGATAGTAGATCTCCAAATATTGACTATAAATATAGCCTTTAATCTTTTCGTGGCACGAAAACAGGTAAGGTAAGAGAATTTCGAATCTCATTTCATGTGCGGTTCACAAATGCTGATGACAATCCGAACAAAATATTAATGACAATAACTTAGAAAGAAGACCTGATTCGGTGGATGCACGGTCTTAGGCGTCACCCTGGCAATAGACTGAACTGCCGATGACAGGAAGGTCGGGATTCTAATCCCGGAGGAGTGCACCTAAGGTTTTTTCCTTAAATTGTTTCCCCCCTCCCTCCACACAAATGCGGATACTCTTACTCTAAATTAAACCTTCCTCATCACTAACTCTTTAACGTATTCAGTAAAGAAGAATATATGTATACAGCCTGAACAGGAAGTAAAAAACGCGGTGCTAAAAAAATTAAGTTAAGCTTGAAGATTTTATAGTATTATATATTTTAATATTTATTTTAATTTACACTCTATGAAGCCACTTAAACTTAACAAGTTCTTTTTATTAACCATGAAATATCTTGTATAATTTTTGGTTACACTTCTTAAAAAAAGTAATTTGATTTCAAAATGCAGAAGAAATAAGTCAAGTAGATCACTCACCTCACTGCCTCGTTGAGTAAACCGTTCTCTTCCGCGTGGGACGGGTTCAAACCTGGGACTCTGTCAGAACCTAGAAGTTGCTGTAACAGAAGAGAGCAAGAATTAGCATAGGCATAAGTTAGCGAAATACGTTACCCTGGCTAAAAGGAGAAAAACACATTTTTTTTTGCACCGCTTCTTACCACCCGTTCAAGTTCAAGTTAAGGTCGTTCAACCATCACAACTGTATTCCACAGTTTTAACAAGTGTATAAACTACTATAAGTTATAAAGGATGATTCAATTACTTCAAATCACTACAGTTCACGAGCTCTAAGGGGTCAAATTTGATATTTTATGTTTTTTGTGTACCGTTGTTAAAGTAAAGTAATTAATGTCTGGGGCTGAACCTTAGTATAAATAGACATTCATATGAGGTGTAGAGAATTGAGAGTTATAACATTAATACATATTAATATTAATAATATATATTAATAAACAATAAAATACGCAGATGATCTAGCATTGCTGGCCAAAAATAAAGAAGAGTTGCAGGAAATAATGCACCATCTGGTGGAAACAGGGATAAGAAATGTCATGGAGATCAACATTGAGAAGTTACGAGTGATGGTGACTAAAAAAATTATGAAGAACCACTGAAAATAAAAATCGGAAACCAGGAGTTGGAAAACCAAGAGCAGTTAAAGTACCTGGGAAGTCTGATGACATAAGATGTCTACTGCACCAAGGGAATTAGGTCAAGGATCACCATGGACAAGGAAGCTTTCAACAAGAAGAGGTTACTGCTGACCAGCAAGTTGAGTTTGGAGTTGAATAAGAAATCGATGCTACATTTGGAGCATCGCGCTGTATGGAGCAGAAACTTGGACTCTTAAGAAGATGGGGGGGAAAAAAATAATNAGGGGGGGGAGAGGGGGTTACTTTGAGAGCTTTGATATGTGGTGCTGGATAATACTTGAGAAGATCAGGTGGACAGACACAATGATAAATGAAGAAGTTCTATGAAGAGTGGGTGAGGAAAGAACCATATTGTATGTGATTTTACGTTTCAAAGCAAACTAGATCAGACAGGACACATCCTTAAGAGGAAGTGTCTTCTGCACGACGTCATAGAAGGAAAGGTTGAGGGAAATAGTAGCTTAGAAAGGAGGAGGCAGAGGACAGGGTGCGTTGACGGTCTGAGTTCAATTGACAAAAGTAATAGACATGTCTTAAGACAGAACATCTAGTAATAATAAATATTAGTAGTATTAATATTATAAATACTATTACTATAAACATGTCATTGTGTACACCTCATATGAATGTCTGGTTAACTAAATTACAGTCTCACAAATTAATTGCTTTACCCAAACATTGGTATGCAAAAAGCATAAAATAGTAAGTTTGACCCCTTATGAATCGTGAACTATAATGATTTGAGATCATTGAATAACTTTTCATATAGTATACTTTTGGTAGGAAGAACAGTATAAGTTAGTTACTGAAGTTACTAAAACAATTTTAATATATTCATACATTAAGTCATGTTATCTGAAGCTGTCACTTTTGATATATATCATCAATACCTATAAAATAACACAAATTAAATAGTAAAATGCTATCTATCAATATTGGCAGCAAAGAAATATGTTTGCATTTTCTTTACTCTTATTCCAACCAAAATCAAGATATAACTTACAATTATACACTTTAAAAAAAATTGTGCTATCAAATTTTGATGTTCGAATTACCTAAAACGCTAATATGCTCATGACAAATATTAAAAAAACTGTTGATATAACCATTTGAAGAAAATTTATGTTTTTACTGAATCCTTAACTCGTGTCACCTTCCATCCAACAATAAAACTCTTCAGTTTATATAAGAAAAAATGAATGTAATGATGATTTGAAAATATCATATCAAAATCCTATCTACAAACAGCTCCACGAGTATAAATTTCCAACACCTCTACGTATATTTTCTAATAAAAAAGAGATTTAAATACGCTAACGTCAACGTTTGCGAGGACTGTTGTTTAATAATGGCATTGTAGGCTATGTGTGTGTGGAAGGGTGATATTCTGAGCCAGCTGTTTTAAGAGCTTTATAACAAGTGGGTGTGGGTGTTAGAAGGGGTGTAGAGGGGAGGAGGTTCGGGTGCTTCCCCTCCCAATCACCCCCTCCACCAACTCCCCACTGGAGGGCCGAATTAAGGCTCTAGTACACCACATTTTCAGAGCGACAGAAATAGCTTCGACTTGTTTTATTTATACGTGAGCTTGACGTACATTTTATAGGGGCTAACGTATACAGTAGAAATTATTTAATTCGAAATTCAAGAGATGTATAAAAAAATCGAAATATCCAAAATTCGAAATAACCATTTTTATAAATACCTAGGCAGGTGGTACATGATAAATCAATAATCTCAAAATATTCTACGTATTATAAACAAACAGATTTTATAATTTATATGTTATATAAAACCCACATACACAATCTATACATACCTGAAAAAAACAAGAACATTTAGACACAAAATATAAAAACTCAGAGAAAAATATTGCGGACTTAAATAAGTTTTTGCCATTTCATTTAAAACAATTAGTAATCGTGGTTTGTTGTAATTATCTTATTTTGACACAAATAAAAACTCTTCAAGATCATTGATTGCATTACAAATGTTGTCTTTTACGGCTGGTTGAGATTATGTGAACCTTCCTAGGTTTTCCATCATTGTAAGTGTTTCAGAAACGGGTGGTACTGGTTCTTCTGCTCGGATGTCTGTGATGTCTTCTTCATAAAAGGATTCGTGGATACGTTTGTTCTTTAACTTCAAGAATCTCTCCATCTGTCAATTTCACGGGGAATCGAGATGGGTACGAACTACCCAATTTTCCAATTTTTCGAACTAACCAATGTCGAATCATCCTAATCCTAATGTATTAGCAAAATATATACTTTAAAATTTTTACTTCTTCATTTAGATAAAGTAGTGTGATCGTGACTTAAAAAAATAATTATATGATGATGCATCTTGACGCTTTATGTTATCCCGAACTCAAAACGAGCAAGTCTTACAATAATTCTGTATGTCCCCATGTACAGTACATGGCTGTCATTCATAGACGTGGAGCTATGGGAAAACTTCTTTTCCGGGGCCCTTGCTTCTTCCCCACCATCTCCAATTCTTTTTAAATTAAAAACCTTAATTTTTGTTTAATATCATTAAAGTAGTTTGCACCTAGAGATGTGAGGAATGCCAGGCCTCCACCGTGGTTCGGATCTCACGTTAAACTGTAGGTCCTCCATTTCATCTCACAATCACTCTACCATTGCACATTATCGTAAGTGCGTATAACCCAAACGGGTAGTAAGCCGTGTTAGGTATCAGGAAATGCCCTAAAGGTAAATATATGTAATAACTAATGTTAAAAGCCATGTTTATATTTATAGGCCTAAGGGTTGATTACTCCAAAACCCTTAGTTCGATTTTCTCCCCCAACAAACTTGATCTGTATAAAAGGAGCAAAGAACAACTGTGGCAGGTTTGAATTAAATCGGTTAATGTGTTCAAAAGTTATTGCGAGACATATCTACCACAGACAGACAAATGAAAATCGGCGCGAAGTTAAAACAGAAAACTCGCTTCAATCGTTAAATAAATCAAACCACACGATTAGGTTCTTATTTGTTTTGACACGCTGACAATATTTGCTAGATCGCCTTTAGGCCTACAGGGAATAGACTATACGAGCGTCCAAGTAAAAATTTCCCACTTCAACTGGTTTTTTCCCCTCTGTCACCTGAGCAAGCGCGGGGCCCTGTGCAGCCGCACAGTTTGCACATCCCTAAGTGCAACCCTGCCTATGTATGTATGTATGAAACTGGGACGACAGCCGACAGCCGAAACATTTTGACGGATTTCATTCAAACTCGATATTTAAATGCTATTTGGCCATCCAAATTATGAAATTACAAAACTTTTAAAAACGGATTTAGTTATTTTGTTCAAAATACAATCTAGGGAGTGTTTTACAAACTAAGTAAAACTGTGTAATCGACTGGCTTTTCAGAGAAAGACTGATTATTGAAAATCTGACATATTTCAAAATTGGCTTCAACGATTTTGTTCAAAATGGGTATCTAGGGAGTATTTTACACTATAAAAAATTACATTCGAATTTGTTTACCTATGATCGATTTTGTAAAATGTGAATTTAAAAAAAAAATGCTACAACAATTTTGTTCAAAATGTATATCTGTGGACTGTTTTATTTGATTACAAAAAGAGAAGAAGAATTGTAGTTTATAATTAAAATATATTATATAAGAAAGTACTACTAATTTTGTTTAAGTATTTATTTTAATCATTATTACAGCAGGGAAGTTAATGGTTTAATTTATGGGATAAGAATGAAGAAGGTTACTTACAGAGGAAGTACACCCGCATTAGAGTGATCAATCTTAATTGGAAAAACAAAGCAAGTGCAAAGAACGAACCCGAACACACTTAGAGATCGAACCAGAGACCCCAACAATAATCATCCACCTGCGTTACCACTTAAAAGTCAGACTGTAAGACGTTAACCGTACTGATAATCCCGCAGTCTAAGGCGATAGGCTTGTATCAATACGTAAACCAACAAACAAAAACACCCGCTTCGGCGACAGCGTAGTCTAACACGCTACTCTCGTGTTATACTAGACTGCTGAAGATGAGATCGGGTGCACTGAGTGGGTTTTTTCCTAAACGGGTTTCCACTCTCCCTCCACGCAAATCCGGGTGCACTTCCTCTAAATTAACATCTTCCTATTCCCTAATACATTAGTGTAACTAGTACATAGGCGTATAACCCAAACGGGTAGTAAGATGCGGTGCTTAGAAAAACTTCATGACGTTAACCTGCACTCGAGCTATACCGACCGAGCGCCCCGTCTGTTGGCAAGATAGTGCCAACTTCTACGGATAGAGGGTGTCATTTGGTAAGCACAACGAGCCCTCCGGCCATTAATCTCAGTTTTCTAGACCAGAACCACTCTGATAATTCTTTATTCAAGTATATCCTCATTTCTCCTCACGAGGATGAGTTTAATCCCGTTTCAGACGCAATGCTTCACAGAAAATCTGCAAGGACCTGGGATCGAGCCCGGGATCTCTGGATATGTAGCCCGGAACTCTGACCATTAGACCACAGAGGCTGTCCAACAAATAAAACAAAATGGAAAAAATTAAAACTAAATGATTGGACCTAATCTGAATGTGACGAGAGCCTTAAAGTATCCTCTGTCTAACAAACCGGCGAGGAGTGTTGAAGGGGTAGGCGGTAGGAAGGGGGATATAAAGAGAGGAAAAAGAGGGGAGGGGAAGGTCGGGCGGACGAAATTAAATACCTCACAGCTTTATTACGTTCCAGCCACGGACCTGCCAAGTAGGCAGTCACTTGGAGTTTCTGCTTTTCAAATCTTATCCCCCCGGCCAACCATACACATGGGCGATGTTTTCATACTTAATTCAGTAGAGAAATTTATATTCATTTAATTCTGGTAGCTACAGCGAAATGTTCAACGATAAATAGTATGATTTTGGTAGGACGAAACATATTCTTTGCGTCCAAAATTGATAGGACTTAAAAATGAATTAAAAAATAACAGGGCCTATTAATTTTATAGGTAGGTTGATGATATAAATCAAAAGTTACAATTGCAAATCACGTGAGTTGACGTATGAATATGTGAAAGTTTTTTAGCTACCGTTTGGGTTATATGCATAGCCCTAATTATGCTAATGTGTTTAGGATGAGAAAGATTGAGTTTAAAGGAAGTGAACCCAAATTTGCGTGGATAGAGAGTGAAAATAATTTTGGGGGAAAAAAAGGCTCACTACATCCAACCAGGATTCGAAACCCAAATCTCCCTGCCATCGGCGGTCTGGTATATTGTGAGAGTAGGGAGTAAACTCTCATTGTTTGTGGTAAAGGAAATGGAAGATTTTGTGAAAATAAAAAGTTGTATTTCGGTATAAAAAGTAGGTAAGCAAAATATTTTATTTTTTGGTTAAAAATGGTAACAGATCAACTCTTACTAAAGTGCAACTAATAGAAACATTACGTCTAAAATTTGTATATAACATACAGACTAAAAATATACAATTTAGTTTGTATGGAAAAATATTTTTTTCCTCTGTATCTTTAAATTATAAGAGCTACATCACATGCCAATCAACTCTGTGATAGTCGGCTAGAAATAGTACATTCACACCAACACTATTGCACATGGATCAGTTCTGATTAAACATTAATGGAGATAAAGAGTTAATAGAAGTTCCTAATACAGAACATTTACAAATCTTCATTCTGTCATAACAGGGACATACTGTAGTTATTAACAAGAAACTGTGTCTCTTCGTCCATCTTCACCGCGGAAAATTTCGAGTAACCATTCAAATACGAATGCACTGCACACATTTCTGTCATATCTTGATTTTTTCTTTTCCATTTTACTCCCATACATCGCGCGAACCGAGTTGGGCCTGCTATGATTAACGCTAGCCTTTGGTCACAAAATAGTCATAATAATAGCCGGTTCAAACATACGAAAGGTACAGAGTAAAAAGGGGGAATTTCAGCTGATACTTAGTAAGTCTCTCATCGGTCATACAATCCCGAGACCATTTTAATGCACTTTATATTATGGTTAAAAGAGGTCTCTGTCATATTTAAATTAATTAAAAAAAGTATTTACTGTGGTCTTTATGGCGTTTGAGATATACAAGTTGTTATCCAGGAAAATTAGAGTATTGTATGTAGTATGACTTCTCCGCTTTCCCTTGTACTCTTCATATCCTTTAGTAACGTTCTTTGGTCGAGGGAAATAAACTTACTTGACACGAGAGAACTTTTTGTAGTTTTGCTACCGTTAATTCGCATTTAAAAAGTCATATGATCAATTTGCCAAGAAGATTTTTATCTATGTTTATTTTGCACATGTATTGTTATTTCAAAAAAAATTATTTTATAACTTTTAAGGTTTTGATTTATATTTTAAGGTTTATATATTATAGCGAAACATTTTTTGGCCAAAATAAATAAAATATTGCTCCAGTTGAAACATAAAGAGTTTAATTTTCTTCCTACACATGGTGATATCAACAGTTTTTTTTTTAGCACCGCGTCTTACTACCCGTTCAGGTTATACGCCTATTTACTAATTACGCTAATCTTAAATCTAGGACAGACACAACATCCAGCCCCAGGCCGTTAATTCATCGCTGTGAAAGGGTAAACCCACATTTCACCAATGATCAATGCCATACCGGGAATCGAACCCGGAATACTTAGATCCGAGGCCGACGCGCTACCGACTGAGCTAAGGCGTTGGACATCAAAATTTGTTGAATATATGTCGTGAGTAAATGAAAAGAAAAAGTTTTCATTAAATTCCAGGACACCCTTGACAAATATTCAACAACTTTTGATATCACCATGTGAATAAAATTAAACCCATAAGTTTCTACTGGATAATTATTTAATTTCTTTTGACAACTTTTTTTTATAGAAAAATTGCAAAAACACCTACCCTTTTTTCGCGTTTCCTACGCTCCTGAGAATTCGTCTCGCGAAATATCGGTCTGTTTCCTCATTGTACTTGCTCGTCGATGAAACGTGGTGCTCAGAGTTTGAATCCTAGCTAGAAACATTTGGTGGAGGGTAGTTGTTCTACCATCATATCTTTATAATAATGCGGGTGCACATCTTCCAATAGCCCTTCCCTCCTCCTACTTATGCGATTAAGTCAATAATAACTCTTTTGTGATGAAGGCAATACATTAAATAAATAAATAAGGATAGTTCTAGCAATAGCCGCCATAGCTGCGGTGTCAAGGAGTGGTGAAAGGGCTAGGAGGGGGGCAGGGGGGGAGATGGCGCGTATACAGAGGCGCACATCAGCCACCGCCCGCACGGCGCACTCGCGTCACGACGCTCCCTCCCGCTATTCCCTCACCTATCTCCCACTCATATTATATTGTAGTTCCGAAATGAGTTTTACATGTTGACTCTAGCCCGAGGCGGCAAGCCGCCAAATACCCCTACCGCCTCCCCCCCTCTCAAAAAGTTGCGCCAACATACAGAACATACCCACTCCCTCCTTCCTCCCTTCAAAGCCTTGTTGGCCAATAAAATGTTATTGGGACGAGGGAAAAAGGGGGTGGGGTGACTGTTTCCAACAAACGTATGAAAGGTCCTGGTCGAACTTGTGAAAGTCTAGAATATACAGATTAATTTTCATAAAAAGGGTCTTCTAGAAAATACAATATTTTTTTAAAGTCCACATTGATAACATTTTACTATATTATTAGTATTATTTATAAGTGTTGATATAATTTTTCAAAAGTGACAGCTACAGATAACATGACTTGACGTATGATTATTTTAAAGTAGATCAGATAGTTTTTCTAAGCGTCAGATAAGACCGTTTATATTAAAATTGGTTTGTAGCAGCTCATGGCTCAGTGGTTAGATGTATCTTTTACCTGTCAGGAGGACCCTGGATCGATAACGCAAGTTATTAAGATTTAAATATGAGTTCGACGTATTATTATGTGTTCTGTCTTTCGACAGGTCCATTGTCTTGTCCAAATTGAGCCCTCCAGCATGTCTTCTAAGCAGCTTTAATTTTTTAATTTTTAAACCTGCTTCAGTGGCCGCATTGTCTAAGGCATCACTCTAGTGTTAGACTAGGCTGCAGATGACAGGGAGATCGGGATTAGAATCCCGGTCCGGTGGTTACTCCCAAACGGTTTTCCATTCTCCTTCCACGCAAATGTTGGTACACTTCAATTTAACCTTCCTCATCTCTAGCTCATTAACGTAATTAGTACATAGCTTGTGGTGCCAAACAAATGCTTTCTTTTTTTAAGACTCTGAAACTTAATATTCTTTCCTTGTTTGAGGTCATCTATCAGTTTAATTTGTGAACTTCCTGGGACTTCCCTTACACTTTGCCTTCAATGATATCACTCATTCCGGGATCATGATTAACTTAACGTAAATAAACTAGTGTGTGATAAGGATTCACGTAACGTTACAACTCGAGCAAAACACAACACAATGAATTTGGATTTTTTGTAGAAGAAAAAAAGAGAAGATATTTATATATGGTAGGGTGGGGATATTTGGGTCATTTCAACTTTAATTTAAGTTTTCACCGATAATATGGTTGCGAGATTTTTTTAAGAGTTATTTATATCTTTATTCATATCTTCTGAACCATACCTAGTAATAGTTTTTTAGAAAAAAATCTAAGTAGGACATAATTAATAAAGAACATTATCAAGTGGAAATAACATTTTAGTAAAAACGTGGTGCTATTTGGATCAGGGATGGGGTTATTTGAATCACATATTTATTTTTATATTTTACCATGAGTATAACCAATTTTTTATTTTTTTATTAAAGGTTTATACTACTAGATGCAAACAAAATGTTTATATGCATTTTCCACACTCAAACTTTTTTTTCCCAAAGGCCCCGACACATACTTCATGAAACAACAATTTGCAGGTTTGACACCTAATCCAGTCTCCTTTTCCACTTGAATTTTTGTCAAGATAAGTAACTTTACAAAAACCACATGGTGCATTTTCTTCTTCTTCTTCATTGTCAAAAATATTATCGATATTATAGTCTTCATCTGAGTTGCTGGGTGTGGCGAACTCAGATAAAATATGTCTTTTAGGCTTTTTAGAGACTTGGTATTTCAAGGTCATACCAGTATTAGTTTCTTTTTCGAACAGTAAAGCTCTTTTCGATCTTACTTTATCAACATTTTCTTGTGATGTTAGACGGCAGGCTCTTTCTTTTGTCCTCTTTTGTTTGTATGTGTGTGAAGCTTTGACCGGTGTTGGTAATACTTGAGAAAAAGTAATGGTAGATGTTTGTTGTCTGGTTGATGGTCCTGCAGTGTCACATGGAGTTCCCGGTTCTCCTATAGGCCTATCAGCTATAAAGGTGTGTGAAGGAAGACATTTTTATTCAGGAACTTTATCGCAATTGTAAGGGAATATCCCTGTACATTCAAAACCTTTGACCGCATTCCCAACAGTTGCTCCTTTGATCCAAGCAGCGTTGTAGGAGTCTGCCAAAGGTTAATTTGGTGATTGAGCTTTTTGGGTTGTTTTGAATGAATGAATTAGTTTCTTTGTGATAAAAGGCTTTTAGGGGTTTAAAAAATGACCTATCAGGAGGCTGCAGAACGTGCGTGGTGTGAGGTGGAAGGCACAATAGCTCTATTTCGTTATGCAAACAAAACTCAAGACACTGAAGAGAGTGATGTGATGAGTGGCCATCTAAAATAAGCAGGCATTTCCCAGAAGATCGGTGTTTTTGAAAATGTTGCAGCCATTTTAGGAACAATTCTTCATTCATATAAAACCGAGACACACCGATCCATCAATTAAACTTTCACTTAACTGTCTGAGATGGCCCGGCAAAATACTGAAACCCTTTTACCCCCCTCGCCACTCCCTTCAAGAGTACCTTTATAGGTTATCCAGTTAGATCAGTATTTAACAGGGCTGTCCGATCTACAACTTACAACTATAGCACATCTAAGTATCTTAAACGAGACAGAAATCCCTTTCCAAATAAACTAGCGCTATTCTTCAAGCTTTGAGTACTAGTGAGAAATAATGTGTAGTAGTTAATATGTTTAGTTTGTTTTTAAAATTGAATTAAAAAGTTTTTATTTTCAAATCCAACAACGATGATAATATGACAGCCTATAAGCTCACTCTATGAAGTGTCAGAAAGCGATAAATAATTAATGGTATACTCTAAAAATAAATAAAAACGCAAGAAAATAATGATTCAAATAGCCCCTTAAAAAATGATTCAAATAACCCCAGAAGCAAACTATTTTTCAATATAAAATAACTCTATTGTTTTCCAATAGAATACGCTCAAACTTCTTGGTGATGAGCCCAGAAAACTAAGCTATAGGTTTTAAAAAAATTACTTCGAAATCAACAACTATAAGAGGGTAAGGCCTTACAACGCAAAACCAATTATTTACATCACTAGAAAAAGTATGTCAATCTCACGTCGATTGATCTCGTAAAACATTTTTTTCAGCTAATTAAACGTTTAAAAATTATAATTTTTTCATACCAATTTACAGCCAGTAGATCATCCAGTAAATTAGAAGGACTAAACACCAAAAAATATGTGCAGGATAGCTGCACATTAGCTTGAATCCTTATTTTGATTCAAATAGCCCCTTGATCCAAATAGCCCCACCCTACCATATATATTTAGTTATATGCATGGGTTAAATTTTAGTTAACAATATATATATATATATATAGTTAATTAAAATGGAACCCAGGCATTTAAGACCAATTAGGCTTCAAGTACCTACAAAAGGAGCTTTACTGAATTTATAAAATAAAGTGTAACAAGAGTCTACGACGTTTAAAAATTAATGAGACGCGGGCAAACTATACCGAAGAAGTCGTCTGCATTCCATTAATTAAGAGTTGTCCAAGGGAGACATTTTATATTACGTGAACGCTAAATTAAGGCCAACACGTGTTAGCTAGCCAATAATGTTTCGAGCAACAGGGATATTTAGTACTTCATTTATTTTTTATTTTTTTACGATATGAGCAACAAATTGTTTGTAAGAGTATATGAAACCGGTGGTTTAAATTACTTTATAATATCCAAACATAAATTAATATTAATAAATGGTTGGGCATAGTTGGAACTTTAAATACAGGGCCCTCGAAAACTTGTGTCCGGGTTTCAATTGACTTAAGATATCTTCAGAAATATTTGACCGATTTACATGATTTGTAATATATCTGTACAGTTGAACAAATAAGACCATTACTTTGTTCAATACTAACCCATAAATCATACTGTAACGATACAATCAGGGGCGTTTCTTGGGCTGTTGAAAGGAACTTTCTAGCGTTGAATGTACTGTCGCTACTTCACCCAATCCGTGGGCCTACATGTCAGGATGGCTCAGTGGGACGGGGAGGCAGAGGCAAATAATTGTGAGCTTCGTTTTGATCCTGTTTATTAAAATAGATTAGTTACTATATGAGTGTATAAATGTGATGCAGGTTTTAGAACAGGTTGAAAGAGTTTAGTGAAAGTTCCTCGTTCTATTAATGCCCCTACTCAGCAGTTCCGAGCCCAGATTTATTTCCGGTGTTAAGAGTCTAACCTGGCGTCAAACACCCGACCGTCCAGTAATGAACCATCGTTATATAACTTACACTTTTCAATATGGTTTGGGGCTTCCTCCTACGTATTGAGCAGGGACTCAAGCTATAGGAAGTTTTCACCACAAGTTACTGTAGCTCGGTAGCTGAGTATGTAGAGAACATAACTAGCGTCCTTCCCGGATCCCCTCCCCTGAAAAGGTCTAAAAACTCTCTTTTACATACCAAATAAAGAGGGGTGTTTCCCCTGGTATACTGGTTTTGTCAGTATTTTATGTTATGCTAATTGGTAAAACAATCTGTTTTTTGAAAATATGACCTGGTACGCGTGCCTAACTGCTGCTTTAGAATAATTGACGGTACGATTACTTAGGTATACGTCATCCTTGCATGCTCTAGTGAATATAGACTACAAAGGCTATAATATACTACAATATACTGATAGAAGGTACAAGCAAATGGACGGAAGTCTATGAATACCTACAAAATTTAGACTTGTCTTGATTTTTGTAAAATTCCTGTCTAGGTGGTATCTTTTATTACAAAAAAAACCCCCTGCTATTTAACGCCGCATTACGTAGCATGTTGCAGCGCAATGAAAACTCAAACGTATTACTATGGATATTTGTCAATTTTTAAATCTCTATTACAGCAGTTATAATAATAGTAAGGGTTGGATAACCGCTTTAAATGGAGCAAAATTCTAAGGGGTCGTCCTTAAATTAAGTAAGGCTTTTCTCTACTTGATTTTTGATCTTCCCCTTCCCTCACATAAGAGTTCGTAAGATTTTCCGTCAACAACACCCACCCCTCCTTCCTCTATACAACGTAATTTTTTTTTTTTATGATTTGGTAAATTACATTATTTTAATCGTTTAGTTATTTTTAAACAAAATGATGGGTAGTAAAAGAGTGATATTAAATTTTAAAATACTGTAATTGCAGTAAAATTAAGTGTAGAACATCTTTAGTAAAATGA
>CABFWB010000646.1:153293-215781 GCA_902151455.1 Timema bartmani | reverse complement strand
GCACAGATTTATCTGATTGCCAAACTCTTCCTTCACCTCTGACAAGACGTGTATTAATCACAACTTGTGAATGTGAGGAATGCCAGGCCTCCACCGTGGTTCGGATTCCACGTTAAACTGTAGGTCCTCCATTTCATCTCACAATCACCCAACCATTGCACATTAGCGTAAGTGCGTATAACCCGAACGGGTAGTAAGACGCGGTGCTAATAGTAATAGAGAGATTTTATGTCTGTAAGGAAAAAACAACTAACTGCATACATTATATTTTTTCCCTTCATTTATTTGAGGTATATTTTAACGTGCACTTCCTGGACCGACTCATTATACCTACACACGACTTAAAAACTAAAGTAAATATAGAACAAACACAACGATCCGCCCCCCGGCCCTTAATTCATCACTGTGAAGGGGTAAGCTCACATTCCACCAATGATGTATTTTTAGGGCATTTCCAGGAATCGAACCCAGGACCCTTAACTCAGTAGGCAGACACACTACCGACCGAGTTAAGGTGTCAGACTACGATGTGTAAAATTTATGATAATAGTTGTGATGATGTAATATATTTACTAATTTGTTTTGCTGTAGTAAACATTTAACGTTGGCATTTATACATGTTAAAACTTAAAAACTGTATTCTTATTTGTAAACTTTTTTATTTAAATATATTATTACAATTCAGAATTATTTCTGGAACAAAAACAAATCTAGTCAAAACTCTGTAAATTTGAATACTATATTGAAATTTTTTGATTTTTATTAAATCTATTAAAATATTAGTTATCGCCTAACCAACTCCAGCAATTACCGTGGTCAAAGAAGTTTATTCACTTTGTCTTAGCGTGCGTTCGGTTTGTCAGTACCATCTAGTAGAGGAAGTAAGAACCTTTGAACTGTTTGCAAGTCGTTTATAATTCAAACGGTAGATGGCAGGATATGTCATCATTGGTCAAGACCACTACACACAAAGCTTTGGATGAAAAATAATTAATTACATTAATTAATAATATTATTCTAGCTATCCCAATGTATGGAGATGGGACATTAGACTACTCAAGTATTATAGTATTTAAGAGATTTATAAAAATCTCAAAACATTATCTCAAATACAATTACTATGAAGACCTTTACTTGATGTAACAATTTTAAGTAATTTATAAAAGTACAATATAGACTTGTGTAAATGGGAGAGTAGCAAAATCACAAAAAAAGACCGAATTGTATTAAAATATTTTTTATTTTTTTAAAGGCGTCTCTTTATTGTTTATGATGTAACAGATACAACGGACAAAATATAAATTATCAGAGAGACCTGGCCTTAACTTTTTTTAAATTACATTTTAAATATTTTCACTTTAACTAAAAATGTACATGTTTAAAGATTTGAAGAAACAAATTTGGATTCAAAATTCAAAAGAAATTTTAAGATTGGGATTTGATAAATATAAGATTCAACCAATCTCATATAATTATAAATGTAAAAAATATATAAAATTATGCATGTGTCAACTCTAGAGCAAGGGTTGTTAAGCTGTTGATGGTGAACTATGGCAACATTTTTGATAGCTCATGTAGGAATATTTTTTTTGTTAAACAATACTTACATCACAATATTACATTTCAAGGTCTGGTGGCAAAATTACATGCACACTCACATCACCTATAGGTATTTTGGGCTATTATTGATTTATGATTTTCAGAGTAATTTATTTCTTCATTTTTTTAAAATACGAGTGTATGTCTTTTCTGTTTAGTTGAGTTATACTGAGTGAAGATAAAAAAGTGTGTAATTTTCATTCAGTATGAAAAAAGGAATAGTTCAACATGGACATTAAGAAAAAAATAATTTGTTTATTGTGTAACACAAATATATATTTTTAAGAAAAATAGCTTCTAACAAAATTACAAATCAACTCTATTAATGCAAGGGTAAAAAAAATTGCTCTAAAACGGCTTTTAGGAAAAAGAAATCTTTCCATCTTGGATATAACATCTTGTTTAAATAATAATATTTTTTATTTCTCTATCATTAAAAAGAAGTTTATTTTAAAACAAAACAATTAATTACATTTTACATTACTCACATATCTCCCAAACTCAATGGGTTTAGAGACCTCTGGTTTATACTGACGAAACTTTTAGAGGGTACAATGGGATTCTATAATTTTGCTTTACAAGGACTTAGCCCTGAGTTCTACTTGGTCGACCTCAAGTGTTTTTTTGGTAAAGTGTTTGCCTCTGGACCTGATGTTTGTGGGTTCAAGCCTAGCCGGTGTCGACAGATTTTTCTTGAGCGATAAAAATTTGTAGTACAACTTCCTTTGAAGGGGAAGTAAAGCTGTTGGTCCTATGTCGATTGTGGTATGTGTAAAAGAACCCTGGAAGGTATGTGAAAATACCTTTACCAGTAAAAGTGGCAGGCTCTTTCCCTTTCTCTCATAGAGATACTCGTGTGATAATAAAATCAATCGGTTCAGAAAGTGCATGTTACTGCATCGGCATTCACAGTATCAAATGTGACACTTGTGTTGAACTGGACCTCCAGTGAGGGGAAGCTCGGGGTGAAAATTCCAGTCAATTATATTGAGAGTGGTATTTCTTAAATGGTTTTCCATTCTACCTCCATACATATCCTTTAAAATTCTACCTTCCTCCTCCCTTTTCTGTTAGCATAATTAATGTATGTGTATAACAAATGGTACTAAGATGCGGTGGAAAAAGACAACTTATTTATTCAAGAAATAACTTTGAAAACAATAATAAATCCATACAGGGAAGAAGTTACAGGAAATAAAGATAAGACCAAATAGGAAAAACAAATTTAATATGGTTTTTAAATTCAATACAAGGAAGAAGTTACAGGAAATAAAGATAAGACCAAATAGGAAAAACAAATTTAATATGGTTTTTAAATTTAAAAGACTGTTTTCACTTTAAACTGTTACCACCATAATTTATGGGTGTGCAAAGTCTACTTTTCCAATTCGAAGTGAGCTCTAATCGAATATATGAAATATTCTCTAAGCCGAAATGAAGTTAGCTTTTTTTTATGCTTATAAAAAATATTACATTCAGATCAGTGATATAACTTTATACAATAAAATTACTTGGAAAATGTTTTATTGCACAATTTTTTGTAATTCTTTTATTTTATTCTGATATATCAAGATGTCGTTACAACTTAATATTCAATTACTCCAGAATCATTCCATATTATAATTGATTTGTAATTTATATAAAAGTTCAGAATGGCTATAATTAACATAGGGTATTTTAGCTGTCAATATTATTACTGGGGAAGTTTTGTTAATGAAGAAGCAAGATTTTTTTTGAAGTGAGGTCAAAGCTAAAGTTTGTTTCAAAGCCAAGTTTGTTTCAAAGCCAAGTTAAAGTTTCAAGCTTCACACACTTCTACACTATATAAAACCTGCCCCCCTGAATGGTTGGGAGACTTGTTACGTTCAAATGTATATATATAATAATCTTGGTGTGATGATAAGGGAATCGCTATTAAATGAGTTAGCCGAATAATTGTCACTATTCCTTATTACTTACTTAGGAACTCAGAGTTCATTACCACACTTACAAAAGAACTCCACCTATTCCTACCTTGAGCTAGTTCTATTCACTCCACCTTATTACACCCTATTCCTACCTTGAGCTAGTTATATTCACTCCACCTTATTACACCCTAATCCTATCTTGAGCTAGTTCTATCCACTCCACCTCAGTTACACCCTATTCCTATCTTGAGCTAGTTCTATCCAATCCCGGTCAATACCTTTAACACAGTTTCATATTCTCCCATTCGCGCATGTTCTGCCCATCCATAATCTAAGAGACTTGATTATCCTAACAATGTATTGTGATGCGTACAGGTTATGTAACTCATCACTACACAGCCTCCTCCACTCCCCAGTAGCCTCATCCCTTTTTAGCCCAAACTATCATTTGTTAGAATTCAAATGTATCTTTAGATCTTATAATAGTTAATCGTAGTTCTTATTAAATGTTACAAGTTATAGTTGTAGAACACATTATCTTGTACCCATACCCCAATGATATGATTGATCAGTGAATAACTATCTCTCAAAACATTCTCCTTGGAACTGGGGTGAGCTTCGGCCACTTCCCTCCTCCATGAATTTCAAAATCAATTAAAAATGAACCTTTAGAAGCGGCTACCCGGACTATCAAGTTATTATCTAATAATAGCTTTCCTCAGGGTTGTAGTATAGGTGACATTCCCGCTTGGGGTTAATGCTCCTAGCGGTACAAGACTGGCGCTTGGAAACTAGCCTTTGATGCCAAACAAATAAAAATTCATTGGGGGCAGCAACCCTTGCATTACTTCACTTACTTATTGATTTACAATAGATATCAGTCTTATAAATATATAAATAAAATATTATAAAATTAACCTATCAGCTTAACTAAAATGAAAGTAGGTTATGTTTTATAGCGATATATTTCAAAACTAGGAAACCAAAGAGATTGGTTCCTTCGGGAAAAGCAAAGAAGAGCTGAAAAGTTTCTAAAATGTGTAAACAGGGAAGCATTGCTTACAATGAGTGGATCATTCAAAAGTCCTGTCAGTGACTGACAAAGCCAATAGCTCAGTGGAATAGCTACACCATAAATAGCTAATAAATTTCCGGAAAAAAAAGAGGATTTCATATCATTTTTCTTGATTAAAAAAGATAAAAAGAAACTAATAAGTGTAAATTTGATTAAGAAAACCTACCTAGGGAAAGAGGTAAAATGTGGGAATAATCCAATGCATAAAGGTGACATCTTCCTTTCTTCTATCTTCTATAATAGAAGTAATCACACACATATTGAAACACTAATTTTAACAAAAATTGAATAATAATTCAGCATTGTTGCTTTTTGAATTTGAAATAGAGTAATTCAGTGTTTGTGTAGAGTGTATTCCCTCTTCTCTTTTTGTTTGATAAAGTCAACAATGCCAAAATATTAATAAAGTTGTGTTTGACTGTTTCTACTATAACGGATAGAAGAAAGGAAGATGTCACCTTTGTGTATTGGATTTCTTCCCACATTTTTCTTCTTTCCCTAGGTGGGCTTTCTTAATTTAATTTAGTTTATTTTTCCTTTATTTTTATCAATTTCCATTATAAAATTATTTAGCCATTGAGCCATCTCATTTTTAAACCTATAATTTTCTTCTTACTATTATTGTTTGTTAAAAGGAACAGATGATATCTAGATGATTGTCCAACTATATTACAAGTAGGAACATGCAAAATTTGCATTTGTGATAGAACAAATTTTTACACGAATTCTACTGTTTTCACACAAATAATATGAATAAAAGCTTTTTTTCTAAATAAACACAATTTCTTTGTAATTTGGTAAATACCACAGCAGGAAATATAATTTTCACTGGTGATAGCACTATATTATCCGTTTTTACTTATTTTATAGGTATAAAATGGATCACAGGAAAAATGAGTGATTTAAGAATATTTAATTTTTTTTTTATCTGAGGTTAGTATTAAAAATCACAATTTCTACTTTTACACATTACAATATATAAATTTCGATAGATCAATTATTTGTTTACAGCCTTTAAAAGATTTCACGCTAGGTCCAAGCAAGGACATTAATATATAATTACGGACTTTGCTACAGGCGGTCATGTTTGACCAAATTGTATTTTCTTTATTTTTACTCCTTTATCATTATTTATTGTAGTTTAGTCTTCTATGATGACATGTTTTGGTATTATTATTATTATTTGGTCTAAACCTAAGTTGATTAACAATTATTTTGATATTGCTATCTGTAAGACTCGAAACTAATGATATTGATATATCGAGTTTGATATTACTAAGCGTGAAATGCTTTGTGCGTAGGGTCCGTTTATATTTGATTTTTCTCCGAATATGTTAATAAATAGTTACATTCACTAAATTAACAAAAAATTTAGACAGTTTCATCCTAGTTTTTTTTAATAAATACTAATTTGATTCATATTTAAGTAAATAATAACACCACTTTCAGCTTATAATATCATCACTTTTTGAGAAAAATAACACCATTTTTCCCCTAAAAATAACCTCACTTTTTGCATGTCTCTAATTATAAGTGATAGGAAAGTGAGCCAGCCTGATAAGATGGATGGGTTTGACCTTGAAGGAAACAAGTAAACTTCCCTCGACATTTCTTTGCTTTGTACACTCTTCATCCTGTCATCTTCTCTTGAGGGACCAGCTAATGGAAGATTAAACGGGAAATTTTATATGAGACTTTGATTGAACCAGAAAATATATTTTAAGTGTCATTTTTCTGCATATGCTATTTAGCATTATTGAAATTATGATCAGTTTAATAGTTTTGTCATGATAAAAGAAAAAAATTAATAATAATAATGGATCATGATGATGATAATAATAATAATGATGATATGGGTGACCTGGTGATCTAGGGGTAAGGTGTCAGACTTCTGTGCTGAAGGTTTGGGGTCCAATCCTTGGTCCCGGCACAGATTTATCTGATTGCCAAACCCTTCCTTCACCTCTGACAAGACGTGTATTAATCACAACTTGTGAATGTGTGGAATGCCATGCCTCCACCGTGGTTCGGATCCCACGTTAAACTGTAGGTCCTCCATTTCATCTCACAATCACCCTACCATTGCACAATAATGTAAGTGTATATAACCGGAACGGGTAGTAAGACGCGGTGCTAATAATAATAATGATTATGACGATGATAATATTATTACAAGGAAATGAAAGAAACACAATGGTAGACCAAAGAGTTTAAGAAAGAAGGTAATGCTTTAAAATAATGTGCACTAAGAAAAATATAATACAAAATAAATAAAATGATAGAATTGTAAAAAAACAAATCACAATTAAAAGTAAAAACACTAACACATATTTACACACACCTCAATATTTTTATACTATTATTTATTTTGTATTATATATTTTGCTTAATACACTTTATTTCATACACATTAAATTATATTTTCTTAGAAGGCTTGGGGGGTTCTGTCATTATCTTTAGCCTCTTCGATATCAGTCTGTTCTGTCTGAAGTGAGCTTACGATAGCCTCTTCGATATCAGTCTGTTCTGTCTGAAGTGAGCTTACGATAGCCTCTTCGATATCAGTCTGTTATGTCTGAAGTGAGCTTACGATAGCCTCTTCGTATATCAGTCTGTTATGTCTGAAGTGAGCTTACAATAGCCTCTTCGATATCAGTCTGTTATGTCTGAAGTGAGCTTACAATGTCATTGTCCGTCAGGTATTCCGAAACAATTTGTCTTTGTCAATGTCAAGGAACTTCCATCTTCCTTTCCCGAGATCTTTGTTCTAATTTTTATCACATGTTTTTCTTACAACATTGTCATTACAGAAGGAAAATTTTCGGATTTGAAAATTCAAGAAAATTTCGGATTCGAGACTAAATTACTTTTAATTTATTTATTTTATTTCAGTTTTTCAAGTAGATCAAGGTGGTATGGACATGTGAAGAGGATGGAAGGGGGTGAATTCAAAGGAGGATGCTCGAAATGGTGGTGGCAGACAGGAGGGCAAGAGGAAGACCCAAAGACAGATGGATAAAGGAAGTGTGGAGAGGAGTGGATTGGGCCGGCACGGATGAAGAAAGGTGGTGGGAGGAGAGATGTAAATGGAGAGGCCTATGTTCAAGACAGTCTCTGCCAGTTGCAGGAAACTGTGCATGATGATGATGATGATGATGATGATGATGATTTATTTTCCTCTTATGTTCTTAATTTTTTCCAAAGTTCGGATTCAGATTTGATATTTGGGATTCGAAGGTAAAATGGAGATAACATATTATTTAGTTGTGGATTTTTAGTTTTATTTGATTTGTAATATAATTTATATGTAAAAAAATAACTACTTTAAGCATGTTAAATTATGCTCTTAATGAAGGTAATAGTATTGTAGAAAATGAAGCACAAATACAGGTAAAAACACATCCATTTACAAGCACATATTTATGTAAATATGTGTAGGTGTTTTTAAATTTATTTGTGTTTCATGTTTTACAACTCTATAAGTGTGACAGATAAAATTTGTGATAAATGATTTTCAAGCAAACTTTTGACACAAAATACAAAAAATAACAATAAAATGTTATGTGATTATAAAAATTTAATCAAAAACCTCAGATGGTTTCTAAGAGAAAAGGAAATTCGAGCTATACAAACCAAGCAGCTGCCACCGTTAAGGGATAAGAGTGAACATTTACGGATCAAGGGTGTCATGTGGTCAGCGCAACAAACCTTTCTGTCACTCTCAGTTTTCTAGACCGGAGCTTCTACTTATTTATTCAAGTAGCTCCTCATTTGTCTTCACGAGGCTAAGTCTGACCTTGATCCTGACTCACTGCTTCACAGAAAAATTCTGAAAGCGCCGGGGATCAAACCTGGGACTTTTGGATTTGGAGCCAGGTATTCCAACCTCTAGACCACAGAGGTGGTCAAGAGAAACGGAAAGCTTATCATTATTGTTATAAATTAATAAATAATATGGTACTAACGTGTAATCCATGTTTGCTGTCTACCACTGTAATGATCCCTGAAACAATGAGATTGCACCAGTTGAGCAAATAAAAAGATTATTAGATATAAAAAGGTTTGTGCTGTTAGTTTCCATATCTAATAATTTTAAAGAGTATTGTATCTTAGTTTTTTTTAACATACTTAGCTTAAGTTTTACATGTGCTTTCAAATCATGCTATCAACTTTGAGACACTTTATCATACATAGTCTTAATCAGTGGTGTAGTCGTAAATTTAGCAGTGCCGGAACGTAAGGCTGTAGGCACCCCAAAATTGAATGGGGAGGGGTAGAGTGGGGGTTAGCTCCAACCGTCGAAGGTGAAAAAATTTCACAAGCATAAATGCTCCTAGAAGCTATTTGGAATTTTTTTAATGGTTACTAAGGCAGAAACTCACTGAGCGCACTTCCCCAGAAATTCCAAGAATTCTGAATATTTTTAACACAAGAACATTTTAATACTCGGCCTGGCATAATTAAATTTAATATTTTCCCACAAAAAGCAGTGCCGGAACGGCGTTCCCGCTTCACTACACCCCTGGCCTTAATTAATTATTAATTTAAATGAGGATAGTGCCATAATAACAACTTCTGTGTTGATATGTATTGAAATATTCATCTATAGTCAAAATCTTGTATTGTATGCTTGGCAGTATAACAGCCCTCTTGAGTCGCAGATAGCTAGCGATACTAATTAATCACTCATAACTATATAGCTGAGGATTCTAAACGTCCATCACAGACTCAGCCTTAAACTAATAAGAATGACCCTGAGCATGGGATGAATCCTGGAAAGCTCAGTTGTAAAGCAATGGAGTGCTGAGCCAAAAATTCCCAGGTTTGGTTCCCGTATCCAGGTGCTATTTTTCAAATAATTTATATTAATTAAAATGTGGTCCCCTTCATATGGACAGAGCTGTAATTACAATGATTTTCAACCTATATGTTAATATGTATCATAGTCTGATTTTCAACCTATGTGTTGATATGCATCATAGTCTGATTTTCAACCTATGTGTTGATATGCATCATAGTCTGATTTTCAACCTATGTGTTGATATGTATCATAGTTAAAATTCCCAGGTTTGGTTCCCGTATCCAGGTGCTATTTTTCAAATAATTTATATTAATTAAAATGTGGTCCCCTTCATATGGACAGAGCTGTAATTACAATGATTTTCAACCTATATGTTAATATGTATCATAGTCTGATTTTCAACCTATGTGTTGATATGCATCATAGTCTGATTTTCAACCTATGTGTTGATATGCATCATAGTCTGATTTTCAACCTATGTGTTGATATGTATCATAGTCTGTCATTTACTTTTTGATAATGACACACACATTAAATTAGGAAACAACAGTTTAACTGTTCTAGAGGTAAATAAAATCTAATTTCCTGACATATAGAAAAGTAGCTAAATATAAAGTATTCTACTCAATTTGGAATCGATTCAAATCAGTAATCACTAATCAAGTATTCAGATTCAATTCAAAAATTAAAATTCCTGATTTAGACAGGCTAGAATGTGAAGACGACGAACTAATGATTTTTAGTGAGCGCATTAAGTGTCTTTAAAAAGAACCAGAAATAAAAAATATGTTTCCAAATAGCATCCTTACCGTCAAGAGAGATGTCGCTACCCAGTTCCTTATCCAGCCAGAAGATCGAAGCAATTGGGCCTGAAACAAGTAGGATCTAGATTAGGTTATTATTATTTTATTTTTTTCCAGAAATGGGTCAAATCTTTTCTTGTATCTGAATCTTGAAGGGCCACATGGAGGGAGGATCGGTACAACATAGTGTTACGTAGCACACATCATATAGGACCTACTTAAATTCTCATGTTGAAGAAACAATATTATTGTTAATTATTCCACCGTTAATATACAATATACATACTTCTAGATAACATCTTTATGAAATAATGACATTCACTCTTGATGTGAAAAGTTATGTAGCATAGGTTGAAAAAGGATAGGGGGTGGTAGGAGATTATCAGGCTAAATATATATTTGGTGTTACATGGTAGAGGGGTTCAAAAAAGGTAAGAAAAAAAGTTTACATAACTTTTATGGATTACTCCAAAACATGATAAGAATAAAATATTTAGCTTTCTCATATTAAGATGGTTTATTTTCTTCAATTATGATTTAGTTCACATTAGCAGAAGTACCTGGCATTGCTCGGGGTAGCCACAAACGCTTTTATTTGTTTCAAACAGAGAAAAAAAATCTTCATTTTATTTCTTCTGACTTCAGATTTTAATAAATTTATAAAAATCTGATAAAAAAAATAATTAAAATTCGAGTTGCACATGTTTGTGTACAAGTGGTTACTGATTTGCCTTAGAAAATATAAATCCCATTAGGTTAAGTGTTAAATTAAAGGTTGTTAGGTTAGGTTATGTTGGGCTAAACCTCTAGTAAGCATCCTGAGGGCTTAAAAAAATCATATTACACTAGACTTGTGACTAACCGAGGTAAATGGGACAGAGCCTACCTTGGATATGAAAAAACTCGGATGATACGGAGCGTGTAGGATTTATAGGTTATAAATCACTAGAACTTACTGTATTTGTGTATACTGTTTGTAAGTTTCAAATTATTAATTTATTAAAACACATTATACTTCAAAATATTACATTTATTGTATTATAGAGTTAAGATAAATTTTAAAAAATTAACATTTACATTTTAGTTTACTGTATTTGAAAAAAATTAAATTAGGGATTAATGTTTTTTTTTCAAACACAATTTTTTTTAGTATTTTTATATTTTGTCACCATCATAAATAATTTAAATCACTATCTATCTATATAACTATGATATTCCTCCTGAGTAAAATAACTTTCATTTACAATTTCTCACAAGTTGTTCCCTAATCTCTATTTTATTCTCATCTAAAACATTCAGTTCTTCTTTTGAGACACCATTAAAAGACCAGTTTATTAAAACATCTATGTAATGGGTCTTGAAATAATATTTATTAATGTAAGACAACAGCCATGAAATTAAAGTTAGATCTGTATAAATAAGATAAATAAGCACGCTCATCACCTGATTGTTGCTGCCATTTAGATATGATGTTTTATTATGCTAATGCTTTTAGCGGCAAGCAACCAACAAACAGTATGTCCTAAACGTGGTGTAGCTCTTTGGTGGTCCGGTAAAATCACGTGTGTGACACAATGTTCGAGTACAGAGGATTAAGAATTTGAAGAATTCAAAGGACCCATTTCCAGTGCCGCATTACCCAATAGGCAGACTAGGCACGTGCCAAGGGCGCGAGATTTTTGAGGACGCAACATTTAAAAAAAGCCAATTGTTTTCAGCAGTGCTCATATAGACTCTGCTGTAGCTAAAACTTGCTTGTTATAAAGCGTTTGTGCAGGGGTCTTCAAACTACGGCCCGCAGGCCACATCTGGCCCGCCACAAGATTATATCCGGCCTGTTCCAAGATTTTAACAAAAAACAAATTAATTGTTTCTCTTCGTTATTTATTAACCACACGGTTTATTTGACATGTCCAATTTCTGTCTGTACGCGTGCTTCCCCCATGACACCAAGCCAAAGTGCTGTCGGAATTGCAAGCCCTCATTTTCAGTCGCAGGAGCCATTCCTTATACCGACAACAGAACGGATCGACTGTGACGATTTTTAGGTAGTTCTAAGTTTCTTGGCAGAGGGTTATCAAAGGAGAGTTCTGAAAGATGTTACCTAATTTAAAAACAAGTAACTATATTGACTAATTATTATAAATATAATTTATTACATATAAATTAATTCATTTCTCACATATAAGAAACAACGTCAATCACTTTTATCAAACACTGACTGGCCTTGGAAAGTGGATTTTTTTTATAGATGTGACTGGCCATATGACTTGAAACTAAATTTGCATGGTGAAACAAATTTGATTTATGATCTATTTGCACATTTCAAGGCATTCAGCGAAAAAATAATGCTGCTTGAAGAACAGGTGAACATTACTTTGGCCCGCAAAAATGTGTAAAATATATTATGTGGCCCACATAGCAAAAAGGTTTGGAGATCCCTGCACTAGTGTATTATTTGAGTTCTATTGAGTCTAATATTGCCATCTGTTGGCTATTAATAATAATAATAATAATAATAATTATTATTATTATTAGCACCGCGTCTTACTACCCGTTCGGGTTATATGCTAATAATTGAGTCACTCATATGTGAAGCCATGCCAGATATAAAAGAGCACAACCATTTTGCACAGTGGTCATATAATTATAGGAGATATACTGTAAATATCAGCAATAAATAGGTCTACAGTGTTATTATTTATGTTCATTAACAAATAACAGTATGCAGTCCTGCCCACACACAGTCACAGTGTTGATAACAGCTCCAACTAATAATCCAAAGGCAAGAATCCCATAAACAAATGAAATGGGCATAGCAGACATGTCGTATTATGCGATGTTTAGACTAGCGAACCAAATCTTGAGCCAAACCACGTCACAAGCATGAACATGAAACGTAGAAAATCTGTCACGTGTTCGGCAAAATGCTTGCAGTGACCCAATGAATGTCGGTTTTCAACTAAACACCAAAAGGTTGTTAAAAGGCCCAGCTCATATCTCATTGGACAGCGCTGCCAGCAGAATCTCAAACCATGCACATGCATTTTTTATTTTTTTTATTTTTACTAAAGCAGGGTCAACAGAGTAACAGGGGAGTTATAGTTCTGCACTTTAAATCCAATCAAATTAATTAGATGCTCAATATCAATAGGTGGCATTTGAGTAAAGTTTCTGTCTTGACCAATGATTTCTGGAAATTTAAGGTTGCAAAGCAAACTATTTCTACTGTATTCTACTTGCCTTGTGTACAATTGAGTTTGCCATTGTCTGTCCTGTATGTTGTTGTTGTTGCTAAGTTTAAATAAATATATGCCACGGCAGCCAATTTTAATTTTGTTTTACTGTCCATTGTGTGTATCATCGACTAAAGTAAATAATTTTCTGAACAAAAATAAGGCTTCCAGGAAGGTTTGAGGTTTGTCTCACAGGAAAATTTTTATTCAAATAGAGACAGAGCTTGGTGCTCAATAGTCTGGACGCAGCTTTATGATTTAAAAAAAAAACTTACCAGGGTCAGCCAGGCCTGTAGTTTCTAGTAAGATGTAATCAAACTTTCCTCGCTTTGTCATAAGATTCTCTATTGCCTTCACACCATTGTCTCTATAATAAAAAATAAAACACTCAAATAGTACACTGTTGAGATTGATGCTTTAATAAAAATTTAAAATTATGAGCCTAACTCACTTTATGGAGTAAATAAATTATAGCTTGAACCAGGCATTGCATTATGATGAGGTTTTCCGTATTTTACTTTAAAATTTTTTTTATTATTATTTAGCGCGTCTTACTACCCATTCGGGTTATACGCTTAAGTACTAATTACGCTAATGGTTTAGGAATTGGGAAGGTTGAATTTAGAGGAAGTGAACCCGCATTGGCGTGGATGGAGAGTGGAAAACCATTTAAGAAAAAGCACCCCCAGTTCACCCAAATGCGATTCAAACCTCGATTTCCCCGTCCTCGGCAGTCGAGCTCAACACGACTAGCGCGTTAGCCAACTATGCCACCGAGGCGGGTTTTTACTTTTGAAAAACACAACGTAATTGAGACCAGTGGAACCATTTTAACATATTTTATAAATCCAATAAAATAGACAAATAATTGTTTAAAAATAAAATTCAAACTATTTAAATGAGCCAAACTCTGCTGTTCTTGAATTAAGAATGCGGAAAACTACACTTTTTTGGTTAAAATATAGTTTTATATATAATTTATAAGTTAATTGGCTGTGGTTCTAAGACGCCACCTACCCGCAGAAAAGAACACACACATTGTAGTATTTTAATAAGAATAGCAACCCATACCCTACCAAACCACCAAAGTAATCCTCAAATAATTTATAATTTTCTGTTGTGAACATTACAACAGATGACTGTCAATGTTTAGGAAAAGCTAGATTTATAGTCTAGTCTTGGTAGTCAACCAATCTTCCAGTATACGACTAACAAGCAGTTAAAGTCAAAAAGGTGATGTTTTGACGTCCAAATCTCAATTGTATGTACCACCCTTAGTTCTTTTAGCCTTAAACCAAGAACTATGACAATCTACATGAGATATTGTTAAAAATGAGTTAATTTTATCTTTTCATGTGTATTTTTTTCAATCAGTTTAAGAGTTCTTTTGGCACCTTATTGTTCTTTAATATTGCAAAATCCACCTTTTGAAATAAAAATTAATCAAATATAAAGTAGCATATCAACATCTGTGTTAAGTTTTGACAATACCTCTCATCTACAAAGAGGTAAATATTTTCCCCCTCCAACCCTTGGACATTTTTGTAAGCGTTCAACACCTCAAGAAGCTATATTTAAAAGCGGTTCTTATGGTCCCCACCCCTCAAATTAATTTTTTTAGTACTGCGTCTTACTACCCATTTGTACTACCCTTATGCAGTGCTTAACTTCTGACGGAACACGGCGGAACGGTGTTCCGGTACCTCTATTAAAGCAAACACAAAATTTAGATAAAATCTCTTTAGAAATACGTGATTAGCAAATCAATTGCATACATAAGCACAGTGTTTTATTTAAAAATTAGCTACATATGTGAACAATAGTTTATGTGACCAACAATGACAGATACATTCCCTAACACACAGTCTTGTTTTCTCTCATCACAAGGTGTATCACTGAATAAAATTACCGATGAAAACTTCATTTTAGATCTTGGCTTGATGTGTGATGCGTTACAAGAACTATCTGAGTTGAGCCGGGCTTTGCAGCATAAAAATGTTGACCTAGGCTTTGCAAACGAAAAATTGAAATTAACAGTCTATGTACGTATTTGAAAGTAGAAAATCTGTACCAGGTACTTGCTACACCACGGCCCTAGAAGCAGTAAAAAAAATTAATATTGTGGGAGTTCATCTTCATAAAAGGGAAAGACGCAAAAGCAATGATCCTTTAGATCCTGAGCAATTCTACGAAGCATTGAAACAATCAAATGAGAAGAGATTGCTGCGTGAACAAGATTTGGAGATTGTTAACTTGATAAAAGTAATATACATTATTAACTGGCCCAAAAATGTGCAAATAACTTATGGGGAAAATGAAATGAAGAAGTTTGCTGCCAAGTTCAAACTCAATAAAAGAGAATTAATTGGGAGTTTCCGGGAATATGTATATTGTAAGACATTTCCGGAAAGTCTTGTTATATTGAACAATATAATCAAGTCAGTTGCTACATCTTCCATTGAATGCGAGAGGGGTTTCTCCCAGATGAATTTGATTATGACATCACTAAGAACATCTTTTAAGACAACAATGGTCTCTGGTCTTTTATTTATAAGAATAATTGGACCCTTTCTTCGTTTATTCAATCCCTCCAAGTATGTTGACTCATGGCTTTTTTAGGACGGCATTTTGCCATAGACACTCAGCGTAAGGAAAGTTCTAGAGGCATTGAATATGATGAAAACATGGAACGACTGTGGAGTGGAGTCATTTTTTCCTAATCATATATATAATAGCCTATGTGTATTTTTAATTCAAAATAAATCTGTAATAATTAAAACCATTTGTTTTGAGTAATATATGACTTTAAATTTCCAATTGCTCCTATTATTCCTGTTTGCATTTTAAAACTAGTGAAAAAAAAATCAAAATTAAATTAAAGATCTGTTGAGAATTTGCATTAAATTTAATTGAAAAACATTGAAACACAATCACACTATGGTAGATATTAAAATATTTCCTTCTGTTTTTTTGAAGAAAATATTGGCTTAAAAAAACATCTTTTTAAGCTTAAATTTAAAAAAAAAAAAAAAATTCCCACGGTAGTGCGTTCCGGTCCCTAAAATTTTAAAAATCAACCACTGCCTATAAGTACAAATTACACTAGGCCTAATGGTTTTATTAATTGATCCTCTTTGCGACTGCAACAACTTTTTTTCCATTACCTCCTGCCACCCGCCCTGAACTATTTTTAAAATTATTGTCATCCTCAACAACTTGACCCTGGGATGAGTGCCATTGCGATTCAGTGCCCTGATAGGCCAGCAACCAGTTGGCCCAAAACTAAGTACTATGTATGTAGGCCTACAAGATGCTTAAGTATTTAACATTTATGCTGTGCCACATCAGGCACAACATAATCTAGTGTGGTGTCAATTTTAAAAGTGAGACTAAACATCCCTTTGTCTCATTTCCTTTTAATTGTTTACCCTGAAAGGTAGCCAGTCTTACCTTGGCAGATTACACTATGACCCTGTCCTATAGGCTATGCCAGAGTCACACCAGGCAAGGAAAGCTTTATACGATACATGGTAGAGGAAGGGTACAAAAGAGCATGTTGCACAATGAGCCTTCACCGACTTACTTTACAGAGCAACACAGGCAGCCGTTCCTAAGTTCCAGCCACTCTTCAAACAGCTCTCCATCCTGTCCAACTGATACGCTCTTCTCAAGGGCGCTACCTGAAGACAGAAATACAAAACATTCTTACAGTGAAATTATCAAATATAACAACATACAATCAAATTACAAACACACATTTAAAACGTTTTGCAGTTTCTCGTCTATATTCTGGATTCAAATTGATTGAAAAATGACACCTGGGAACAGGCACGTGCGCTAAGCCAAAGTTCCCAAGTTTTATTCCTGTGGTCACTATGTCATATTTCACATTAACTTATTCAAATATGACTTCGTTACAGATGATCTCCTTGGTTATAGTAATTTATCACCCAAGCCTTGCCTTGCACACACATTTAATTGTATAGAGTTGCTTGTTTCTTCCCTTTATTTTGGATGCTATGACATTTGATCAGTGTAGCATCACTACCTGGTATATAACAATTACCTGTCAATTCCTTAGCTCTTAGAAAAGACTAGGATAACTTAGCTAAAAAATTAAACTTTGATTTAATTTACTGCAAATGAATTTTTGATTAAAATAAACAACTATTTTGATCAATTTGAACAAAATAAATATATTTTTTTGTGTGTTTTATGTGAACTTTCTGAACTAACTGATTATATCACCACACAATAATTTCTATGAGCAAGCTCGAATAGGTTTATCCATTTTCCCAGGAAAGCTATTTTCACATTCCTTCCAGGGTTCTTTTACATGCCATAATCAACATCGGACTGAAAGATTTACCTCCCCTTCGAAGGATGTTGTGCTATGAATTTTTATAGCTCAAGTAAAACTCGTCGAGCCCAGCTGGGTTTGAACCTACAAACATTGGGTCCTGAGGCGAGCACTTTACCCCGAGATCACCAAGGTCGACAATTTGAAAAATAAAAACTATAATAATCACAATAAAACCTACCTAAGCACTCATTCCATTAAATATGGATGACAGTTAACAAAACTATTTTTCCTATCCCAAGGATTAGATAGGCCTACATTTATTATACTTTATTTATAGGCCTAATCTCTTGGCTGATTTCAAAAATCATATTCTTTGTTTTAACATAGTCACCAATGAAATATGAACACAAATAGAATTGAAATCTTTGATTAAATATAGTAAGGTCCCACTCATATGATGGATTAGGTTTCAGAGCATCACTGTAAAGTGGAAATCGCTGTAAGGGGAAACAAAGCATTTTAAAACTTTCAAATGCATATATAAACTCCTTATAACATGTTTGTACTTTCATAATATATAAAGTATGCAATAGAGCTAGGCATAAAAATTATATAAAACAATTGAAAACAATCAAATGATCATTCAATAGTTTCATTAATTGATCATGAATAGTTAAAATCATTGGATAGTGCCAATCACTATATTGTAAACAGACTGAATTACGATATATAATGGCGGACAGAGGCATTCACCACGCCCGTCACATCGAGAAACTCCAAAAGCGCGAGACAAGCGCTGAATATTGTGAACATGTATATAATGGAAAACCGCCTTATTAGCGAAACGCTGTAAAGCGGGGCCCTACTCTACAAATAATGTCAATGCTCTATCCCTTAGCTATCTTAGTTTTGTCTATATTCAGTCACTAGTTATTGAATGTATGCTTAAGTCTTAGGCTAATTAAAGATACGGCATGAACACTTATTTTATAATAAAAATGTCAGAAAAAAGAGAAACTGTGGCTATCGATAGTTCTTAGTAGACGTCTTATTAAACACTCAAGGACGTATTAATAAATTAATGAGTGGGGAATAATTCTAGGGACAAGACAAAACTAGCTTAATCCAATTTCCATACACAGAAATTTGTTTGACGGAATAGTTAACTAGACATATTGTTACATGTTCATATGTCCAGTCATATGATCTGTAGCTGTCACTTCTGTAAATATATTATCAATAAGGTACCCAAAAATAACCATAAGAGCACAGTAAAATGTAATCATTGTTAGCCGCAAAAAGGTTACAATATATTTGTATTTTTTAGAAGTTTCGTCCTACCAAATTCCTACAGTAACTGGAACAGCAGTAAGCTTTGAGTGTTGGCAGGGTTGCAATTTCAAAAACATAACATTTTAAGGCAAAAAAACGGTATAGGACCTCACAAGATGTTTGAGATGCAGAGTTTGTGTTTAGTTCAAACAGTTCCAAACCAAATAATTTACTACGCTAAAATAAATGTGCAATTAATTGATCCTGCAACTCTATACAAAATGTGTAAAAATGAATTAATTAGCCTATAATTTGAAAACCAAAGCGAGAGATCACCTATAAAAGGAAGCTAATGTCAAGATCATTGGTTGTAATAAGTTCATGACACTGTTTATGTCACTGATTGAAGTATGTAAGTTAGAATGCCATATCGATTAGCCCTATAATTCTATAATATGTAATGAATTGTGCTTAAATGATTAATCCCAGCTCCCCTTCTCGGCAAGTGAGCCACCCCTCCGAGTTATATCTCCCTTAACTTAATTAGTAAACATACACAAAATGAAAACAAAATAAATCAAATTAAAAAATAAAAGACTAAATCCTAAACTCAGATCACGTGAGAAGCTTATAAAACATTGTATCTATTACTACATCAGATTTAGGCAACATATCAATAACAATCCAGCATTATACAATGATGACGTATTCTAGGGTTAAGGCCTATTGGATTGATATCCAATTAGAACCAAAAATTAAGGACAAGACACCTGAGTGGCCCGAAACATTAACAATGGCTGTATCCAAATAGTCGAGTACACTTGACTTGATGACTTTACACTTAACACGCACTTGAGACCAAAGACAGCAAGAGATTATTCGAACGGCAACATATCCTTTTCACACCCTTGAGTCTGCAGTGCTGCTTCCTACCAATGATCTTAGAAACTATTTTAAATGCCATCTATCAGCCCGAATTAGCGTAGGCCACTTACAGATTTGTGGTGACTTATTTTCACTGCACATGATAAATTAGCCAAATTATCCAACACAACAAACTACAACTCTACAACACTACAAAACAATCAGTATATTTAATGTACATTATCAAGATCACATTATTCTACAAGCTCTCTATCAGAAGAAAAATTAAACAAATGTCGAGCAAACAGCACATTTACGGCGTGTCAAGGGTAGCTTGCTGTCGCCCTTGGACTCAAGGGCGTGTGAGGGGTGCATTAGCACACTTCGTGACTATTCGGACGGATCTGCACTTGATCACGTGATTGTGCTAATACAACTATCGAGTGAACGTCAAGACAAAATATTAATATGCCAAATCAATAGGCCCCACCCATTAAGATTTATACAATCTGAACATGATTAAGAAGGTATCATTGGTAATGCCAAGTTGTATGTTTCATTAATACTTACTTACTATATGAAGTTAGGAACTTGAAAGTTCATTGCCACACTTAAATAAATATGCCACCTATCCCTATCTTGAGATAGTTCTATCCAGTCCACCTCATTAATGGACATTTAAAATTGATATTAAAAAATCCTTGATACAAAAACAAATTTAAAATCATTATGTCTATGAAGTAGTCCAAATTAAATCAAGATTAGTGTGTTGTCAAATAAAGTTCTATTTTATTGGTTAACAAATCAATTCTCAAATATGTGTCAAAATTTGTCACGAATTCCATAACGTGGCAGAAGTCCAATTTCATTTTACAAACCTTCTCCAAACTCATTGAGAATGACAGCTATTTTCTTGTCATGTTGCTCCGTCAACACATAATTCAATAATGTTGTTTTTCCAGCACCTAGATAACCTGTAATAATTGTTACAGGAACTGGTTTAAACACAGCAGGTACCAAATCAGGAACATCTTCATCAGACGAGTCCATTGCAAACTAAATGTTTGAAAATCATGTCAAGCATTAGTATAATTACTATGATAATATATATTATTATTAAAATAGTTTTAACAACAAACTAAAAAAAATATATATAAAAGCGGTGACATGATACCTGTCAGGCTCAAAAACAAATAATATAAAATATAAAACTATTCCTTTAAAATAGAATATGTATGCGCTAGTACTCACAAAGCAAATGAACAGGTCTCAACTATCAGATAGATACATTTATGTTCATAAAACTTAATTTCAAATACAAGTCACAATTCACAATTTTGACATAAATGAAATACAAGATAGGTTTATGTTTATAAAACTTTATTATAAGTACAAGTCACAATAATTTACAATGTTTACATAAATGAATAGTATACAGCATGGAAGGTATGAGGGTGTCAAGAGTTATTTAATATTTTGAGAGATGTTTGCTAGATAAATTATTATAAAATTAACTCATTTGCTAATTTTTTGAAATTGTGTTAAGTAGTAAGTGTATATTAAGGTAGGGGTTAGAAATACATTATTTTATTATCTACAAACATTGTTGAATAAATCGTTTTCCAAACAAAAGGAATTAAATTTCAGTTTCATAAACATCATCCAGAACTGTTTCCAGCCTGTGGCCGGGTCCGTTTATTAAAATGCCTACATTCCCCTTTCCCTTCCACCATTCTTCCTCCTGCACTCCTTTCCATTCTCATCTCACTTGCACACTCGCTGCTATCTGTTCCTCCCATCTCTTCCTTGGTCTCCCTTGTGGTCTCTTCCCTACATAATTCATATCCATTAATCTTCTTGGAATTCTCCTCCATTCCATCCTTATTGCTTATCCTTACTGTCTCATCCTTGTTTCCTCAACTATCTTATGTATCCCCTGTACCCCAACTCTTGACCATACATCTTCATTCCTGATCTGATCTCTTATGGTGACAATTATCCTGTTCCTCAAAAACTCATTCTTATGGCTTCCACTTGTTTCTCTTATATCCTAGGTCCAAGTTTCTACTGCATACGTAGCTATGGGTAGGGAGTTTGCTATGTACAGCACTTACTTACACTAGGGGCACTTCTCTTTTCCATATTAGGTCTCTTACACACCTGTAGAAAACTTATCCCTGCTCTCCTCGTCTCACTCAGTGGCGCAGAAACCGAGGGAGGGGGTTTACCGGGGTAAATTTTACCCCCCACCCCCAAAAGAGATTGAGAGGGGTAACATTTTTAAATAGTGTAAAGATATTATTGAGGCAAGATATAATGCTCATACTAAGGTAACATAATAAATATAAAATGTGCTTGGAGCACATACTGAAGAGATTTGAAAAACTCTGATATTGGTACCAGCTACATCAGCTACTGCAAAAAGAAGTTTTTCAATGCTTGGACGCATTAAAAACTATTTTCGCTCCACGATGAGGCAACGTAGACTAAATTCCCTGAAAGGCTCAAACAAAATTGAAATTTCAAAACTAGTTAGTGGTTTTATAGCTAGTAACAAATATAGGGCAAAGGTGTATGGGAACCTACTTTAATTTTCAGTGTTTCATAATTTTTAGTTGAGCCACATCAGATTTAATTTTTATTAATTTATTTTGTGTGTATTAATTCTAATGTTTGGAATGACTAAAATAAATGAGAAAAATGCACAATGGGACCATTAAATACAGGTACCTCTCGTTAAAATCAATCTCACTTTACGCGCTTTCCCTATGACGCGATTAACAAAAGAGCATGATCAGCTGTAATTTCACAGTCACCCTGTGCGGTGGCGTGAAGGCAATGATCTTTACTGTACAGTTTGGTGTTAGGAGGGATGGTATTGACAACATTGAAGATGCATGGGCAGAAGTTAAACAATCCTGTATGAAGGGAGTTTGGAAAAATATCTGGTCTGAAGTTTCTGACTCTCATGATTTTGATACTGAACACGAGCTTTTTAATTCAAGACATGACATCGTTGACATAGCAATATCTGTTGGATTTGAGGACACAGACCAGGCAAATGTGGATTAATTGCTCCAATCCCACTCAACAGAACTCACCAATGAAGATCTGTTGGAAATGGAAAGTGGCATAAATGATGAAGAGGAACATTCCTATGTTGTTGGCTGTTGAGCCTATCAAACAACTTTCTACCAAACAAATTGCTGAATATTGACAGTGCAATTAGAATCATTAAAGAGAATGACCCTAACTTGGATAGAAACGCCAAAGCTGCCAGAGAGATCCAGAGTGCTTTGTCTTGCTACAAAGAACTCTATAGAGAGAGTAAGAATGCTGCCCGTCAGTTGAGTCTTGACCATTTCATCAAATAAGTTGATAATCGTCAGTCTAAAGACCCAGTGCCTTCACAACAACAAGAGCTTATCATTCCAGGACCTTCAAGAGAACAGGATATTACCATATAAGGGTCTTCAAAAGAGCTAAAGCCTACCATCCAAGGGCCTTCAAGAGAGCAAGAGCTTCCCACCCCAGGACCTTCAAGAGATCAAGAGCTTACCGTCCAAGGGCCGTCCAGAGAGCAAGAGCTTTCCCAGGACCTTCAAGAGATCAAAAGCTTCCCATCCAAGGGCCGTCAAGAGAGCCTACCGTCAGCAAGATAGTGATAATACAGATTTGCCAAATCCAGTTAGTTTATCATGCGATTGAAGATTAACAGTAAGTGTACCTGTGGCATTGTATTAATCAGATAAATTAGTTAAAAATTGTGTTTGTTTACAAATTTGAGGGCATTGAAGATTGACCATAGGTAGAGGTAGGATAAAATAGCATTAATTTTCAGTTTTTTTAGCATTAATTATTGGAAATTTAGCATTTTGTGTCATAATTTAGCATTTTGTAGCAAAGTAGGTAAAAATGTCTTTCGTCAATGTTTTTAGGGCCTATACAAAGGATTTATGATAAAAGCAATGACTAACGGAATGTGGCGATTAGCCGGATGGGCTGTGGAAGGCACAGGATACAAGTAAAACCCGAGCTGAAGCACACAGACGAGTGAAACTCAATGATTTTTTAATCACTTATTTCCGCTGAAAAACATCGTTTTATAGAAATTCTCAGCATTTTATTTAAATGCACAACATTTTCAGGGAATTCACGTCTATTTCGCTAAATAGATTAATTTAGCTAAAATACTCTCAAAATCACGTTTTTCGCGTTAATTCGCGAAATAAAAATCGCTTTAAACACTTTCAAAAGCCATGAAACGCAAAGAAAACTTATAAATACCCTATTTTCCACCCTTTTTTTCTTTTCATGTTTTTCGCAAAAGCGAATTTACCCTATCTCTAACCATAGGTGTAGGCTACCTATAGCATTATACTAGTTAGATAAATTAATAAAAATTGCATTCATTTACAAGTTTTAGGTTTTTATTTTCTTTTTCCTTTGGAGTAATCCTTATATCACCCATGTTAAAATCAATTCACTTGCGTTTTCGTGTTACGCGATTATTTATCAAAATCAATCACTCGCGTAGTGTGAGGGAAAGCTGTATTACATTTTCCTGGTCTTTTTTTTAATATAAAAAATGTTATCCCCTATAAAAGCACATGCTTATTTGTAACCCCCAAATAAAAACGTTCCTGCGCCACTGGTCTCACTCCATCTTCTTTGCTGCCCCCTTTTGCCTCAATCACACTACCAGTATACTTTAAGCCATTGGCTTCTTTCATGTCTAATCCATCCCTTTCTTGATCTTGTTTGTTGCCTTGTCATTATCATCACTTCACTTTTTGCCATACTAAATTTCATTCCACACTCTTTCACATCCTCATTCCATTCCTGCAGCTGTTCCTTTCCCCCCATACCATCAAGCTATCAGCAAACATAATTTCTTTCATTTTCTCCTCACCCAGTTTCCCTGCCACTCTATTAATGATCTTTTCCATCACCAACACAAACAGTAATGGTGAGAGGGCATTTTCCTGCTTGACTTCATTATTTAATTGGAACCACTCCGTCTACTCTTTCTCCGTCTTTACACAAATCACTTTATTATCATACACATTACTTACTTTCCTAGCCACTACTCTTTCTACTACAGCCCCCTCCATTGCTTTCCGTACTTTCTTCCTAGCCACAGTATTTTTTGCCCTTTCTGCATCCATTAATGCGACTAACAGATCCTTTCCAAACTCTTATCTCTTTTGCATCGGCTGTCTAATTACAAATATTAAATCTATCGCTGACCTCTTCTCTCTGAGCTCATCTTGCTCATATCTCCATATTCTTTTTACACTTTCCCTCATTCTCCTTTCCAGAATATTTTTAAACATTCTCGAAAATTTACACATCAGTGTTATGCCTCTATAACGTTCGCACCTCTTCCTATCCCTTTCTTGAATATCGATAGTATAATACCTTTTGTCCAATCTTCTGGAACTTTCTTCTCCTTCCACACTGCCCTCACTAATCCATACCACCACTGTGTAACCATTTCATAAACAAAGTTAACAACATTTTAATTTGCGTATTATTTTTACAGCTTTCTTTTGTATAGTTTTTTTTACTAATTGTTTGAAGAAATATCCTGAAAGATTATACCTTATAACATAATTTAATAAAGATTACAAAAATAAAAACTCTAAAATTGTTTTATTTATTACATTTAACATTATACTAGATACAAACAATAATCAACCTAATTTTTTAAACATAATAAATATGTAATTTTTTTTTCTAGCTATGAGAATTAAAACTAATTCTTAATCTAAAATTGTAGTATGACAAACTTATTCTGATTCAAAATATATTAGCCGGGTAAAATTTGCAAATAATGTATTTTTTAGTTAGAAATTGAACCAAGATTAAAAAAAAATTATAGTTAATTTATTAACTTGAAACAAAACTTAATTTGACTACGTAGTAAGAAATCCTTACTTACCTAATGTATTAGGAGTTTATGTGAATAACTTGCTACTATAGGGCTCTGTGGCCATAAACAATCTAAATAGTTATAGACGAAACTTATTGTAAATAATTGCTTAAATGGCCTTTTCAGCACCAGCGTGTCATTTTAAGTATCTTTCGAAATAATGGATTGCTTGTAAGCAAAAACTATAAAAATTTACAACTCATAATTGATTATGTAATAATTGTTTCTTCCAAATAAAAAAACTTAAAAATCCAAGCCAAACGTGTTGTCTTAAAGAAAATACCTATAATCAAGTTTTTTTAAGTACTTTTTGTCCAGGAAATGTCTTATTATTTTAAAGATTGTAATAATTATGTATTTCAAAGTCATTTTATAAAATGTTTATGTTCGTTGCCAGATTTTAACAATTCATTTAAATTTTTTTTAAATTAAACTTAATATGGAAATAAAGTTAATCCGTGGAAGAGAGGCCTTGATAATATTATGTTGTTATAATTGCTGGTTTGATTCAATAATATAACGTTATTCGTCTAAATTAACGTGAAACAATATATTAAGTTGGTAAAATACTTACATTCAAGCGTATAGAGTGCAAAGGCGGAAATTTAAATTTAATTAACAACATTCACGTAGAAAGAGGATTGAACATCAAATTATTTAACGAATAACCTCCAGTGTGTTCAGTCAGAAATCTAGTCCATGCCTCCTGTATCAGAGTTTAGCAGTTTAATACCCCCCATAACTTTACAGGTAGCGCTCATGTTATTTTAAATGACATCCATTGTGTAGAAGCAATCAACCATTAAGCACAATATGGTTCATTTATCTGATATTGGTACCGTGTATAACTGTATATAGCACCAGGTCATTTTAATTAAGATTTATTTTAGTTCCTTTTCCATTTTCAAACACAAACTTCATGTGGCTCAGATAACATTTTAAGCCATATTCTATTCTAAGCCCGTCTGAATAAACAGATCCAGCGGCCATTATTTAATCTTTAGTTACTTAAAACGTATGAAGGATAATTAATCATAAATCCACCTTAAACGTACCTATAAAAGTGAGTTTTGAATATTTTTTAATTTGTACTTTCTCGCTATCTTACAGGTAGAGAAAGTATTGTGATCGTCAAAAAAATCTAACTCGAGATTTTGATTAATTTCGACGTTTCATGACCTCCCAAATCCGAAAAAGTAGTTTTTGAATTTCTGTCTGTCTGTCTGTCTGTCCGTCTGTCTGTACCTCAGAGTCGAGCCTAAACTTTTTTACCGATCGGGCTAAAACATGGTATCTAGGGTTTTTATAGGGTTACCCCGAGGGTTTTTTGGAATTGGATATCTAACCCTAAAATTAAGGGTAGTTTACTGAAGGGCGAAAAGAGAAAAAAAAAATCGATTTTCTCACAATCGGCTCTAAAAATTTTGATTCAATTTCATTTATAAGCATTGATCAATATTAAAAACAAAATTTATAATTTCATTTTTTCAGCCAAATGATTTCAAGGGTTCCGGTCTGATGCATAAATTCTCATTTTTTAAATCATATCTCCGAAACTATTTGAGAGATGAAATTACTTATCTTTGCAAATATGTAGGTTTATTTATAATACAAATATTTTATTTGAAACACATTTTTATAAAACAAATCATTTTCAAGTTAAACGCAAATATATAAATATTTTTCAACATTTCGAACATTAAAGGTCAAGTATTGCGACCGTAAGAAAAATCTAACCCGATATGTTGATGGATGTCGACGTTTCATGGCCCCATAAAACACTAAAAAGGGATTTTTGAAATGCCATCTGTCTGTGTGTCTGTTTAACCCTAAAATTAAGAATAGTTTAATATAGGTTGAAAAGAGAAAAAATCGATTTTCTCAAAATCAGCTATAAAGATTTTGATTAAAATTCGTATCTCAGCGTTGATTAAGATTATAAACAAAATAGCTATTTTCATTTTTCTATGAAATTAATTTAGGGTACTTTACAGAAGCGGAAATTTCCGTATTTCCGCAACTATTTAAAATACTAAATAATGTATCATTGCAAAATTGTAGTACTATTAAAAATAGAAAACTTTTATTTGAAATAATTATATCTTTATAAAACCAATAGTTTCGGAGGTATTAGCAAGTATATTAATACATTTATGTGAGCTTTAGCTGTACAGAGGTACTACTTAAGCTTAAAGGTAATAATTATCTAATTCCATAGAGTAAGTAGATAAAGTCTCTCAAAAAGTGTATGTTCTTTTTTCTTTAGCCTCTTAGGGGAAATGTAAGTACAGCAATGATCTATCTTTATCATTTTAGACTCAATAGTCAATATTTACCTTTTTTATTGGTCTACATTTGTAAATGAGAAATTTAATAAAAATGCGATAACCATAAAATGTGCAGCCCCTAATAAAATGTCGAAAATTTTAACAGGAAGTCGAAATTTTAATACGATGAGCCTTGTGGACCCAATATCGATCTTTTTTTGGTCCAAATATATTAGTGAATAATTTAATTCTTAAAAAAAATCATAAAGTTTAAATCCGGGAGTCAAAAAATGATTAACGTAAGTATAACGCAATTTTTGCTCAGGCTTGCTAGTGTATATTATTTAGTTTCAAATATATTACGAGTTTTGAGTAAACATTTCAAATTTTAAACAACGGAGTGAGAAAGTCCGTGTGGAGTTACGTAGCATTTATATTTTTTGTTGAGAAAACAACTTTTGTACTCTCTTGATTATCATAATGTTGTTCTAAAATAAACATTTTTGGGGACTTTTTCACACATTTTAATTGCGATATAAAATACTCTACCATACTTATTAAAGTCTTACTAATTTACAAGTAAATTCTTAATAAACTTCTATACCTTAAGGGTGTTTTTACAACAATGTAAATGTTAAGAAAGTTCTCCAATACATAAGTTAGCTAATCAAAAGATTACAAAATGGTTTACTAAAAAATTATTTTATCAAAAAATATTTATTATTATTATTATTATTGTTTTTAAACTCTCTCAAACATCATTAGTATATTATAAGGACACATTTTTAATGGGAAAATAGATAACATTAGAATGGACCTAAAAGAAATAGGGTGTAATTAGGTGGACTGGATAGAACTAGCTCGGGATATAGATATGGTGTAATGAGGTGGACTGGATAGAATTAGCTCAAGATATAGATATGGTGTAATGAAGTGAACTGGATATAACTAATTTTATTCAGGGTTTCACTAACCATTCGAATTGTCATATTATATATTAATTATTCTAACTTGAAGTTAAGAATTTAGAGGAAATGTACATGCATTTGCGTGATGACAAAGTTGCAAACACTTTCTTAAAACACTCCCATATTCTCTATTTTTTTTAAAGCAACGCGTCTTATTACCCGTTTGGGCTATACGCCTACTACATTAATAGGTAAGGGATGAGATAGGTGTAATTTGAGGAAGTGCACCCGATCGGGATTGAAACCCGATCTCTCCGTAGTTCGCAGACAAGTCTAACACTAGAGTAGCGCTAGACCGTGCGGCCACACACACATCTAAAGTTTGTTGCTGTTTGTTTTGTTTTGCAAATCCAAGAAATAATCCATTGCAAGCCATGTTGATTGTTTTCTTTCACTAATAATATCTCGTCGGTTGCTTTGAACAACAAATTCCCCCTTATTTCCCCTTCAACGAGAAAAAACCAAATGTAGAAAATAACTACTTACGCTCTGAAGTAACTCCCGCTGAATCTTTAAGTTTGAATAAAAAGAAAGGCTATCGAAGTCAGCTTCTAAAAGTTCAGTATTTCCTCGCTAGAATGCATTACATGCAATGGAGTAGCCCTCGAAGACAATAATACTAGCCGGTTGATTCTATAGCTTGTGGCAAGGGCGCGTGCGCCTGAAGTGATCCCCTCTATTGGTGGTTCGCCAAAGCTAAGCTCGTCACTGACAGGCGGTGCATCGCGAAGGGAACAATCTTTGTTTCAGTTTCAGGGTTTTTGACCAACAATGTTTTAGTAATTGTTGTGGCGCAGTAATATATTCTAAACATGTAGCTGACTTTGATCAATTAGAAACAAAATCTAATTGCAAGATAAACAGTTTGCAATGAAACACTGCACACTGTAAAATGTTGTGTGTCTTATTAATTCTTTAAGCGTTATTTTCAAGTGTTAGAAACTCGTTTTATATTTATAAAAAATAGAACTATGTTCAACCTATAAACTATGTGGACTAGGAATAGTGAACTGGAATATTTAAAAAGTGTATTTAAGATATACCTCAACTTTGAATTGATTGACAATGTAATAAAAACCAAAACATATCGTTAACAAATATATAATATCAATTGTTAGTAAGAATATCTGTGAAATGTTCTGACAGTTTTACGTTTATGTTTTAAGCTATATCGAAGTGACAACTTGATACTTTGAAGTGTGACGAAACTGCAATGTGTCATAATAATTAGTAATTATTATATAGGTAAATTCTTAACGACCAAAATTAAATCTTTTGAGCTTATTGTAAGAGGTGGTAGCTAATGAACTAAAAAATTAATTATCAATAGTTTATAGTGGTTTTTAATACTCTTAATGGTAAGTTTTTCATAAAACAATATAATAAAATTTGGTTGTCAAGATATTTGACGTTATTTTTAAATACGAAACGAATATAATTAACATTACTAAATTTGTAAATCAATATTTAGTTTTAATACATTTTTTCAAAGATAAAAAGTGTTCCAAACATTCAAAACCTTTCTTAACATATCAACCTAGTTTTCCCAACTGTATAGCAACTCTAGACAGCGTAAGAGCCCCCCTTTATTATTATTAACGTGTGTGACGTGACGTGATTTCCGGTAAATTCAAAGCGGTGTTCTATTTATTTTTTATATTTATGTGTGCGCGCTCGGTATCGAAAGAAGACCAAACTGATAAGGAATCGTAACTCATCTCTCCTTTATTTTTGACAAAAGAGGTAGGCGTTCTGTGTAAGTGATCTAAAATAGACCGGCAAAAAGTCCTGGTGCTGTTGAAATTACAAAGATATTCATCTTCAGAGGAAAGCGAGGGGGTGAACGTTGAAACCGGCTTTTTGGACTGCCGCCTCACACGACATCCCCCCTTTTTTTGGATGGTGAGTAGAAACATGCTTTCTTTATCTTGAATAACCCTTTTATTACCAGTGTATCTACTTCACCTATGTATGACCTTGATTTTCTCAAATGGTTGCATTGTCAAGTTCAATGTTTGCGTCGCAAAGATAAAAGTAGAAACCTGCATTCTCGTTTTGTCGTGCAAACTTCTGGCAAAGTGTTCGCGTGCCCATTACATCTTGTAACTAAAAATGCTGTTTGTCTACGTCACTTTGTTAATAAAGCAGTGCTATAATGAAAGCTATGTCACATATTGATAGTGAAACTGCCTATTTTATGAATTGGGCAAATTCCTGCTAATTTAGTGAACGTACTTCTTCATTTGACCATTTCACAAACTGGGCAAAAAATTGCATTAGCTCTTGCCCATTTTTATGAACTGGAACTTATTGTACTATTTACACAAGTTTAACTGAAATTAGTTTTAAGATATTTTATTAAATTAGCTCAACCTGACTTAACCTAAACTTCCTATCTAAAACGATTAAAAGTTAAATTGACTTAAGGACCAAACCTGTTCTTCGCTTACCAATTTTACGGACCGGGGAAAAACACCCAATTCATTAATTGGATAACGACTGGAGCTGCCCAGTTAATGAAATAACCAGTCCATGAACTGGGCAGCATAAGCTCTGCACAATTCATGAAATGGACTATTGTTTGCCCAGTTCATGAAATAGCCAGTCCATTAACTGGGCAGCACAAGCTCTGCACAATTCATGAAATGGACTATTTTTTGCCCAGTTCGTGAATTAGCCAGTCCGTAAACTGGGCAGCACAAGATCTGCACAATTCATGAAATGGACTATTTTTTTGCCCAGTTCGTGAATTAGCCAGTCCATTAACTGGGCAGCACAAGCTCTGCACAATTCATGAAATGGACTATTTTTTGCCCAGTTCGTGAATCAGCCAGTCCGTAAACTGGGCAGCACAAGCTCTGCACAATTCATGAAATGGATTATTTTTTGCCCAGTTCGTGAATTAGCCAGTCCGTAAACTGGGCAGCATAAGCTCTGCACAATTCATGAAATGGACTATTGTTTGCCCAGTTCATGAAATAGCCAGTCCATTAACTGGGCAGCACAAGCTCTGCACAATTCATGAAATGGATTATTTTTTTGCCCAGTTCGTGAATTAGCCAGTCCGTAAACTGGGCAGCACAAGATCTGCACAATACATGAACTGGACTATTTTCCCCCCAGTTCGTGAAATGGTCCGAAGGAGATGACAGTTCACAGAATGGTCAGAAATTTGCCCGATTCATGAATTGGGTAAATTAACGAATGGCTATACGATTTACCAAAACTTCTTTCATACGCGAGTATTTATAGTTTTTGCACAGTGTCTTTCTAAACGTCCAGGGTATTCGTATTAAATAAACAATAGAGTGAAAGAGGTGATGCTGGTAGAATTTAAAGGAAATGTGCCCGCTTTATCGGGAAGACAAAGTGGTAAACAATGGAGTAAAACCACCCTATTTACACCTGGTTGGTGTTCAAACCTTGAGATTTCCGTCCCCCGCAAACCATGCCTACTCTAATTTATTGATGCGTCATATTAGGTTCAAGAACGTTTTATGATCACCTTTACTACTCGACTGTTTCTCTTTGTCATGCTTGTATATTTTGGCAAGAAGTATTTACCATGAGACTGTGAATCTGATCGAGCTATAATATTTTGATAAAAATAATATTTTATGTTTTTATAATAAAAAATAATTAACCAAGCTTAACCTAGCCTTCCAAGTCTATAAGAATTAAATTATAATACAATTTAGGATGGATTAATACATTTCTCCATCCAAAGTTATTATAATTTACTCTAATAGATACATTTTAATCAGTTAATTATTTAACTAACGACTCAAAATATGTTAATGGCTGACTTTCTTTTTTGTCTTCTGGAATTAATAACACCAAAAGTTAGTTTTTTTTAGGGTAAACGAATAGTTTCTCAAAATTGATCATAAACGTTCTCTAACCATATATTCTTCAAGTCCACTCTGATAGATATTATCAATGCATATATAGAATGGGTAGTAAGAAGTGTGTGGGAGGGGGGAGGGGGCACAAAAATAAGAAATATTTCAAGTTTTTAATGAAAACCAGAACATGTATTTTTGTATTTTCTAATCTTTCGTTTCTAACAGTAGCTCGGTCCCAAATTAAATAATACTCTTAACTAAACCTCAATATTTAGTTTTTCTATTGTTTAGCCACGAAATATATATTCAGAATACGAGTTTGTGTTTTTAAAATTGTCGATGTAAATGTTTTTTTCAAAGTAAGAAACTAATTCTATTACTGTTATATAAATAGCGGTAGACGCCTTCTAAACAATTATATATTCGTAAACCACATTGGTTATTTTAGCAAATCTATAAATAACATTTAAATATATTTAGTGATACAACTTGGTATTTTATTGTGGAGGTTGTACTGTGAGATATGCGTGATATTACATTATTTTAATTTCAAGAATAACATAATACCGGGCTTAATTTTTCATGTTACATTTTAAAGCCATGCTGGTAAATATATAAAACAGAACTGTGACTACATCAAAATTCAAATAAATTAAGTTTTTCTAATTAATATACATTTAAGTCATTAGTGCCACTTTATTAGGAAAACAAAATACTATAGGATGACCTACGTTTGAGATTATTGTGGACAAGAGGCCATGAAACTTAAACAGTTCCTAAAACAAGCTATCATGCCTAGTAACATGTTTTATTTAAACAAAAGGTAATGGGTCTAAATTTTGGTTAAAAGTATTCGCGAAAGAAACATTTAAATATTTTTCCTTTGATATAACTTAGTCTCAAAACAATACACAATATTTTAATTTTCAAGCAGGCTACTGTATTTAAATTTCAACTTTTTAAGGGTTAAAGTAAAGTTTTGGAACCTTCTACGTCAACAATCGTTATTTTCTACTGTTGTATTTTTAATCTTATATTGCCATATTTACCTATCCCCTATTTATAAAAACATAAAATACAGACATAAAAATATATGAGCCTATTTTTAGAAGGTCAAAGTAATTATCTAATCAAAACTATTATTTTAACAGAAATAATGTGAAAATGGAACTTATATGATTGCTATTTCATTCAACTGAGTGCAATGTATCAGGTTAGGATTGAACCTTGATTTAATGGATTAAAGGTTTAACACCCCATCAGGGCTGTAATAGCCACCGTCGGTTCCCTATGGGGCATATACCCCCTGTGGACGCATCAGAGTTAATAATATGTCACAACAGTACACGTGTCACCACTAAAACACGAGATTAGATTAAAACGATGATAGCTGAATGTGTCATGCATATTAGCGCAATTAAAATCCATCAAAAACGTGATACATATTATGCAATCAAATTAAAATTAGAATATGGGAAATTTTAATAATTGTGATAGTAATAATAATAATAATAATCATACAAGGCAGTGTGGGTTTCAAATTATCGAAAATGTATCCAATATTTTGTTTGGATAAAATTTCAAATATAATTAAACCCACATATAATTAAAAGCATAGCCATATCTGATAATAAAAGAGTTTGTAAATTGAGGTTTAGTTAAATGCATATCATTAGATAATGTATTTTTCGCTGAAATAAACACACGGGCAAAGGGAAAAGTGTAAATATAAAAGCGTAATGTATAATACAATACTTTAAAACTGTCTATTTACTAAAACACTTCCATTATGTATTGTTTATTTACTTTTTACAATATCAGCAAGACAAATACGGTAGGTACACCCTAGTCTCTTTATATATAGGATATGCAACCGGCTATACTGCAAAGTAATGCGAGAAGTACAAGTGACCAGAAAAATCTAAATAATCATTATTCTAGCTTGAAATTATGCCCTGCTATTTAGGAAGTTCAATAAACCGAACTAATGTAATGACTGAAAACGTTCTTTAATAGATTTTAAAAAAATCTCGAAATGGAGATAGCCCTGAATTGGGGGTCAAGCTGTCATACTGCACCGTCTACGGGTAAGTTGTGTTTCGAAACCTAATTGGGTACAACAGGGATGATTTCCCCCACATGTGAGTTTTATTTAAGGTTTACTAATCCTATATCCAGGCTAATGCGTGGATGAATTTCCTCTCGGGCAACATTTCTCATATTTCTCCCTACGATTAAGTAATTAATAGCATTCGTGTTAGACGTCCGAATTTTGAAAACATTAATAAAAATCAGAAGATGTAATTAAATTACAATTTAGTCATGAATACAATTAGAAACACATTTTTTTTAAACTATGAAAATAAAAAACCTGTATTACAACATTATTTACAACTATTTACCCAATTTGGCGCGCACGCGAACAAAAAGTCAGTCTCATATAATATGGCTTGCTTTTGATGGGGAATTCAGAGTTAGAATCCCGGCTGGGTGTACTAAAGGTGGTTTATCCTAAATGTTTTCTCAGTCTCCCTCCACGCAAATGAAACTTAATTTACTCAAATATTTACCTCTCTCATTCCTACCCAACTAGCATAATTATGCCTATAATGCTTATAGCCCGGAAGGCTAGTACGACGCGTTGGAAAAAAATACCCTAGCTATAGTATACACAAAATTAATGTATTTTATTTTAGCAATAGTTTATTATTTATTAAAATAAATTTAAAACACAGCCTCAACTCTGTTCATGATCGTAGAGGCGTTTGTGATTCATTCAACGCACTAACCCGATCAAAATATATATTGTTAGAATCCCTATGAATTATAAAGGTTAATCTTCACGGGATTTAAAATAGGTGGAGTACCATTGATTTTTTTTTTTTCAAAAATCCACCCTCTCATTACCAGTTAGAGCCACACGATTACTTTTTCTGTCTCCCTGAGTTTTACTACCTGTTCAGGCTATATGCAGATATGATAATTACTATAATGTGTTAGAGATGAGGAATGAAGCATTTTAGAGATAATCTACCAACATTTGCTTGGAAGGAGAGTGGTAGAACCTCTAGGAAAAAACCAACCTCAATAGGCCCGACCAGGATTCGAACACCAGTATCCCCGTCATCATACATGACAGTATATCACAAGAGTGATATCCGTACAGCCACTGAAGTGGGTCTTAAAAACATATTAATTTCGATAATATGCTAAGGACGAGAAAGAGAAAATTGTGATCATTGCGGGACTCGAACCCCGATCTCCTCATCACTGGCAATCTGGTCTCACGCGAGGGAGTGACGCGTTAGACCGTGCGAACACCGATGCCAAATAAACCTATTTAGTCTAAGCGGCCGTGAGACCATGAACCTATTGCAACATATAATCATATAATACGCCCTGATTCCCATCCCCCCACCCCCGAAAAAGACCTACCACCCCATCAACGAGAGTGGTTGATAAAGAAACAAAGACTGGCTCAGGGGTTGTAACGACGGATGTAGTAGTTTTCGTTATATAACGGTCCACATTGCGTGATAGAAGTCGTTTCATGGCGGCTCATATATATATATATGTATATATATATATATTATATATTATCTGGCGATTACTACCACTATGCGTGTTAAGTCTCACGAGATGGATGTAAAACGGACCAATTTTCACAATAAGGGCCTTCTAGAAAATAAAAACATATTCTTTTGTGGTCAACATTGATAATATTTTACTATATTAATATTGTGAATTTTATACACGCTTCGGTGGCTGCGTGGTCTAACGCGCTACTCTCCTAGTGGACTAGACTGACAATGACGGGAAGATCGAGGCCAGAATCTCGGTTGGGTGTACTAAGAGTGGTTTTCTACCCTCCCTCCACGCAAATGCGGATACACTCTCTTGAAATATAACTATTCTAATTCATAAAACCATTATCGTAATTAGTAAATAAGCGTATAGCCTAGACAGGTAGAAAGACGCGGTGCTAAATATGTATATATGCTACATATTTATATATATATATCGATAAATAAAAAGCAACCGTTGCAGATCACACGATTTGTGTGAATACATGGAAGTATATTTAGTAGGCGTAGGCCTATCACTTATAGCTGTCAAACCCGCCTTTGTGGCGTGGTTAGCTAACGTGCTAGTTTCGTGGTGAGCTAGACTGCCTGAGGATGGGCAGATCGACATTTGAATCCGGCTCGAGTGAAGTGGGGGTGATTTTTACCTCAATGGTTTTTCCACTCTCCCTCCACGCAAAAGCGGACTCTTTTACTCTATATTCAACCTTTCCAATTTCTAGCCCATTAGCGTAATTGGTACTTAAGCGTATAACCGAACGGGTAGTAAGAAGCGGTGATAAATAAAAACAATATAGCTGTCAGGGCCTTCCTATGAAAATTGGAATATAGTTTATTTTAAAACAGTGTCCTTGGGGCTTATTAGATCAATTTAACGCCCACCACAGTTCAAAGGAATATAATGGAAAGTTCTTCTTTGTGACTTCTATGACCACGCTTCATAAACCTTAATTTGAATTATTATTCATCAGAACCAATACGATAACGGGGGCTGGGGGGACAAATCTAATTAATATAAAATTGACTCAAATAAAAAATAAGGTAAGCAAATGCACATATGCTCTTACATAATTAATTTGGTCATTCTTTGAAAATATTAATTAGTTAATTGATGAATCTAAGGGTAATGTGTGTTTATAAAAGACAATATAATATATGTACCGTAATTGATCTAAAAAGCTATGAAAATGGTTATATTAATTTTCTAGAGGACACACGATTTTTTCTATTAGGAAAATTTGATTTTAAAATAAATATAATTTTATTTCCACAGCTCGTTTTATTTTTAAGATCCGTTTACAACTACAATGTAGAATAAGGGTTGAACGATCTCTAAAGCTCGCTCACTTGGGAGAACAAGTATTGAATTTTCTCTATACCATGCGTACATGGGAGAGCAAGCGTTAAACGACCTCTATAGCTCACTCACAGCAGAGAACAAGCGTTAAACGACCTCTATAGCTCACTCACACAGGATGACAAGCGTTGAATGACCTCTATAGCTCACTCACAGCGGAGAACAAGCGTTAAACGACCTCTATAGCTCACTCACACAGGATGACAAGCGTTGAATGACCTCTATAGCTCACTCACACAGGATGAAAAGCGTTGTATGACCTCTATATCTTGCTCACAAAGGAAAACAAGCGTTGAATGACCTCTATAGCTCGCTCAAAAAGAAAAACAAGCGTTGAATGACCTCTATAGCTCACTCACAACTGAGAACAAGCATTGAATGACCTCTATAGCTCGCTCACAAAGGAAAACAGGCGTTGAATGACCTCTGTAGCTCGCTCACAAAGGAAAACAGGCATTGAATGACCTCTATAGCTCGCTCACAAAGGAAAACAGGCATTGAATGACCTCTATAGCTCACTCACAAAGGAAAACAGGCGTTTAATGACCTCTGTAGCTCGCTCACAAAGGAGAAAAAGCGTTTAATGACCTCTATAGCTCAATCACAAAGGAAAACAAGTGTCGAATGACATCTATAGCTCGCTCATAACGGAGAACAAGCGTTGAATGACCTCTATAGCTCACTCACAAAGGACAAGCATTGAATGACCTCTATAGATTGCTCACAAAAGAGAACAAGTGTTGAACGACCTCTATAGTTCACTTACAAGAGGAGAAAGACTGTTGAAAGACCTCTATAGCTCGCTCAAAATATAATAGCAAACGTTGAATTACTTCTATAACTAATTCACAAGAAAGGGCGAGCAAGTATCGAACAGCGTATAAGGGGGATTTCAACGTGTCTAATGGCTATTGGCCTCGATAAGTGATATCAGAAATCTGCTTGCAGGGGATAATCATTTTAGTAATTATGGCGTTTATCTTATCGATTTAAATTAAGTGGTGGATAATAGCCACTTGCTTGAGTTACAGCATTGATTCTCTCGGTGCGTGGACTCTTTCTGCCTTCACCCAAGCTCAATAGTAAGCTGGATCACCACGTCTTACTACCCGTTCTGGTTATACGCGTGTATACTAATTATGATAATATGTTAAGGATGAAGAAGGTTGCATTTTAGAGGAAGTGTGCCCAAATTTGCGTGAAGGGAGAGTAGAAAATCATTTAGTAAAAATCACCTATAGTACACCTGACCGGAATTCAAACCCATATCTCCACGTCATCAGCAGTTAAGTCTATTGCGAGAGTAACTTCTTAGACTATGTGGCCACCAAAGCGAGTGTACAACACAATTTTTTTAGCATCGCGTCTTACTACCCGTTTGGGTTATACTCTCATGTACTAATTACGCTAATGGTTTTAGGTATTAGGGAGGTCATATTTATAGGAAGTGTACCCAAATTTGCTTGGAGGGAGAATGGATTTTTTTTTAAATGCACCCTCAGTACATCCGACCGGGATTCAAACCCCGATCTCCCCGTCATAAACAGTTAAGTCTTTTGCGAAAGTGACACTTTAGACCACGCGGCCACTGAAGCGAGTTAAAAGCGTGTTTTAACAATATTAAAATAAGAAGGCAAATCTGATTAAGGGCACCGCCATCTTGAAGGGGAATATCCTTACACTTTGCTGGACTTTTTTTTTATGGGAATAACCGCTCTGAAGCATTGACACACATTAAAACAATCCTAAATTATCTTAAGAATTCATATTGTGGTCTTTTTTTATATTCTACTTTCTAACAATTTAGCTTTTCATCATTTTTTTTAATCATATGACTCAAAACGCTAGGTTTTTAAATCAATAGGGATATGCTAGTAACTTTCAACTCAATTTTGGTGGAAGCCATGTTTTAAAATAATAATCCACTTCTTAAATAACGCATGATTTCCGGACTTCTGCAACTTTATCAATTCTTGGTGACAAACTTTCTTTATTACTATATCTTTAAGATGTTATAGGTAAGGTCACTGCTTCAATCGCCAGTAAAATGGGTTTCTCAAATAAGGATATCAATAAAATCACTGCAGACCAGTACGATTTTGTGTCGCTAGTTAAGTTTCAATACACCTAAAATAGGTTTCAAATTAAAAAAATATAAATTTATATCAATTTTAATTTCTCACACAGAGAAGGTACTGTAATGGTGATTATTTTAGCTTTCGAGATTAAGATTAGTCTTAACATTTTATTTGACCATGAAATGTGAAATTTAATTATACTGTCTGTACCTATGTCTGTCTGTTTGTACCTGGGACTACAACTGAAATTGTTTGATGGGATTGGTTCAATCTTGATATTGAGATGATATCATATGATCATACCTCAGGGTATTTTATTAACTTTTGATTCTATCCCTCAAATTAAGGTTTATTTATAGATGATTTTAGAAAAATTCTAAATTTTTAGAAAATGGTTGAGACGATTTAGTTTAAATCAGAAATCTGGGAAGTGTTTGACATGAAAAATAACACTGTAGAACCTTATTTGTTTTGCGGTTATATATATATATTTACAGGTAGTTGGCTGATAGCTAGCTTTTCAATTTGGAATTTTTAGAAAACTGGTAAATTATTACGGTTTTGCTTGAGTTAGGTTTTTGGGTAATGTTTTATATACTAAATAATAATATATACTAATTTTTATATTTTTATTATATATTTGAGGGTAGTTTATTCCAGGACTGTGGATTCGGTAAGACAAGCCTTAAGGTTGGGTGCTAGTGAGAGCGAATTTAGTGCGCTAATTTTGCAGTTTTTATAGCATAAACATTTTTTGAACAAAATAAATCAAATTTTTCTTCTATAGAAACATATAGTTTAGTTTTCTGCACGTGCTAATCTCAACAGTTTTTGAATATCTGGCATGAGCATGGTGGCATTTGGTGACAAACTTTTTACATTAAGAGAAAAAGTTGTCATTAAATTCCAGGACACATCTGACAGATATTCAAGGACTGTTGAGATTAGCATGTACAGAAAACTAAATTATATGTTTCTATAGAAGAAATATTTTATTTATTTTGGCCAAAAATGTTTATGCTGTAAAAACTTCAAAAATAATTCCCTAAGCTCACGCTCACTAGCACCCCATCTTAAGACCCCGACTCCTCTATTTACTGTGGTAAAATGCGGTAAAATGCTTCAAGACAAATTACTTCACGGAAATCTTACTTTCACACTGTGAATTTATGTTTGGATAAATTTTACAATCCAAATTAAATATGGGTCCTAAATAATAAAAAAGTATCAAATCAGAATTATATATTTAGCATATGTTGTTATAATATTATGAGTTTTTATTTTTACTGAATACAATTCCACCCAAAATTTCTTCCAACCTCACGACTGCGACTCATAATATTAGCCCGGATTTTGATGACCTAAATTTGTCATTGCGTTAAACATTCTATAAAAAAACTTCGAGGGTTTAAAAAATATTAAAAAAAATTAAGCTGAGAAACAATATACAGGAATAGATCAAACAGGTCCCTTAAAATGTTCACAAAACTATTATAGTTGTATGTAATGAAAAACATTTAGCATAAAAATATAATCTAAGAATCCGAAATGACTAAAAATTATTAAATAATGTCCTTAAATAGATACAGTCAGTGCTAGAATTGGACCGGAACTTCATTCCGGTTGATACAAAAAGTATGATGAGCGTTCCGGTTAATACAACACAAGTGTAAATCGTTCCGCCTGCATACTATTCTACTTCTTCGTTCTTCCTATCGTTTTGCAAAAAGATCTCTATTCTAGTTTGAATAAACCCAGATCCTACTACGCATCTGTATAGTGTATTTGATTCTGAACGGAACTATATGCTACTAACTATGCATCTGTATATTGATTGTATTTTCTATTACACTGGGTTTTCCAAGAATTTGATTCACATCAGAGTCGACGATTCCTATAACAAGACAATGACTTCAGCACAAATATTTTACAGATGTTAATCTTTACCCTCCCCTTTTGTAGCCTCTATTGTGGGGATTAATTTTAGAAAGGGCATTTGCAGTTTCTGTTCGTAGGCAGATAATTTCTTCTACCTTGAGTTTCACATGTTCTTTCATGGTGTAAATACCGTACATATTTGAAGTTTTGAACTCTGTGCCACAAGTGAACCAGCAAAATACCCCACATATTTTGTAATATTTTGTACATATTTCTTTTTATAAATTATATTTCACGTAAAACTTGATTTAGCTACTCAAGTTGGCTACAATATTTCCTTGCCGTGTAAGTCTTATAACTAAACTTAATTTCTTCAAAATATTTATTGCATTGAATTAAATTAAAAATGACAAATGGTGTTCGTTTGTCGGCGGCTAAATCTTGAGAAATGCTAAAAGTATTTCATAAAAACCTAGCCTAATCAGTATAGTCATAATTAAAATGCAAATTAAAGTCCCGGTATGTGATTTCTTAAATATAAAAATACAAACGAAATTCCACCACACAGGTAATGCTACCAATATTTGTTTGAAAAAACACCATCCCGGTGTGGTCCGAAATAATACTTGAATAGATTAAAATTTGCACGTAATAGAAAGGACTTTACCACGACAAACTTAGTAAGACGATGGCTGAAACAAACTCATACTTGAGGTGTCACGAGGAGAAACAAGATTAGGAATGAAGTTATCTGGGTAAGAGTAAGAGTACAGGGAGTACATGAGATAGTAGAGGAAGCAAGACTGAGATGGTATGGGCATGTAATGAGAATGTTGGAGTACATGAGATGGTAGAGGAAGCAAGACTGAGATGGTATGGGCATGTAATGAGAATGGAAAAATAAAATGTTAGAAATGAAGTATGTAGGAAAAAATACCACAAGGGGGGCCAAGTAATTGATAGGAAGATCAGATAGCAGAAAGTGCTCAAGTGAGAGGAGAAGAATGGAAGAAATTAAAGGAGGAAGAGTGTTGGACGAAAGAGGAAAATGGCAGCATTTTACTAAACTGACCTGGCAACAACCTTGAACCAGTTGATGATTATGAGAAAGGGCTTTATATTAAAGCATAAAATATCTGGTTGTTTCTGCCAATTTAATGAGCAGTGTTTGTTTTCAAAACATTTTACATTGAAATTTTTTTTTCATTTGGATTAAATAGTAAAAATAATTCTTAACATTCTCATAATATTTCATAACAATGTAAAACGAAGAATTTTTAAAATTTTTTGGTACCATATTTTGCCTATTCTGTAGCAATATTTTGTAGGATGACGTTCTTTTTTACTTTACAATAAGTGATAGGTTCTACCAATGTAATAGTTTCATACTGTAAAATAGATTAAGGAATTATTGGTTGTTACTTTTCCGGTTGTTAAAATTTTCCAATTCGAGCACTGGTCATACAGTTCTAAAACCAGGCTATCATAAACAGAGTTTATGTACACATAATCATTGTCTGTGATGTACCAAAAATGAATAAAAACATGTTATCAAAATCCGGACCCTGCTTTTGACTGATTTTTTAAAATTATTGTTCATAACTTTAATAGATTTTAACTATTGTAAATTACCGTTTATTTTAATCACAGTCAACGACCTTGAAATAGATATCTTCTTCGCTTTCCTCACCATCTGGGAGAAATCCCATGTACTAGGGGAGTTCAGGATGTACGATGGCTCCCCGTTGCCTTCTACCCTTATTTATATGAGCGAGTGCGAAAGGGCTGACCAATTTTGCCGGGAGAGGGGTTTTCACATAAATTCCAGGGTTCTTTTACATACCACAATCGACATGGAACCAAAGGATTTACTTCACCTACAAAGGAAGTTGTTCTACGGATTTTTATCGCTAGAAAAAATCATTTGACCTTGGCTGGGTTTGAAGCCACAAACATTGGATCCCAAGGCAAGCACCGAACCTTAATATCACCGGGGTTGACTTGAAATGGATAAGTTTATAAGCCTAAATAAACTTAGTTGATAGTATAGTATTTATCATAATTATTAATATGTTTTCTAATTTCCAGATTAGTTTAATTATCGGTTTCACTTCAAATGGGTCGTACCGGCAGAGTTTCACTTTGACCCTAAAGGCTAGGATGCGTTTCCCGACCATATCTACTTGTTTTTATTTTAATTAATGATCTTGTCTTCTCTATCTAGACAAATCATAGGTCTAGTGTATAATTACCTAATATTAATCGCTATCATTTTGGTTAGAAGCGAAAAATCTAACCTTAAAATGTTATGACGAGGATACATTTTGAGGAGATTCACAAGTATAAGCCTGCCGGAAGGATGTTAAACTATAAATTGGGGTGGGGGTGGATGGGCGTGATAAGGGGACCCCTCGTGCCCCTACTTAGCCTATCCAGTTTGAATCCATTAGGGACTGTTTTAATTCCAACTATTTATCATATTTTTTATTTTCACAAATCATATTAAACTGTTATTATTCTAAGCTTTGTTTATTCGTGACTTTTTTTTTACTGTCGCTAACTTATCATAACAATGGCAGAAAAACGTGCGCTTGATATTAAAATTTATACGGCTGATTATTCGAGCCAAAGAGACCGGGAGGTTGAATCTGGGTTTAAAAAAAACAACGGTTAGGGAGATTCTTTGCCTCTTTTAAAAACCTTCCCACAGGTTATTTTTATCTCCCCCAAAATTGTTTATTAAATAGTTTTGTTCCCTTCCTCTGTAATTTTGTGATAACATTTATTCTATCTATTCCACTCTGTACCGTTCATATTCCAAGAGCCTGAGAAATTTCTTACCACCACTCAATCTTCAAGAACCCCCTCCCCCATTTTTTTTATACATATCATCTTGTTAATAACTTACACTTCTTGCTTTATTTCCGCGTGCTCAAGAGAAATCAAGATATTTGGGAAGAAAACAATTTTATGTAGAGAAGAGTTAAAAAACACTTTTTGATCTTACATTTTTTAAGTATGGTTGGCTTTTGTTTTTAATGAAACCAGGAAATAAATTAATCATCTAGCAACTTCTTACCCTGAGAAACTCGGCCACACCGTTGTTAATTGGTAGAGATGAAACTCAGTACGAGTTTTTGCTAACTTGCAAACACGTTAAGTTGAAGATAAAGGGGGAGAACTGTTGGTATTTATTAAGAATTGAGGAAGGTTTCTAGGTTTTATAAATAAAACAATAATTTGGGATGATTCTTGACTTGAAAAAAAAGTTGTGGAATCTAAAGTGACAGTAAAAAGACAAGTAAACATAATATTAAATGACTGTTTTTCTCTCAAAAAGAAAAGTAATATAAGCCTCAAATTAGTTTTTTCAGAGCGTCTTACCACCCGTTAAGACCATACGCTTACATTAATTACGATAGTAGAATAGAGATGATGAAAGTACAATTTTAGAGAATAAATACCCGCATTTACGTAGAGGGAGAGTGTGGCATTTATGCATTTAGGGGGAACCAACCTGATTACACCAGACCGGGATTAGAACCCTCATAGCCCCGTCACCAGCATTCCAATCCAACATAAAAGTGAACCGATGTACCGTGCGATCACCGATGTTGGTAGTTTAGCTAATACCTGCACCAGTGAACGCGAGGTTAAAGGCTTCAGTTTCGTTTTGTCCGCTTCACAGGGGACGGGGAGAGTACCAACAGTGTTTGTTGAGTTTTTTTTTCATAAATGATTTTCTACTCTCTTTCCATGTAAATACAGGTACATTTAGTTTAAATTATACATACCTCATACTTCCCACATTTTAGTAAATATGTGGATATCCTGAACTAGTAGTGACAATTTAATGTGCAATCAATGATTCTACTGATTAGATCAGAACACAAATTAGAAACAAATTTAACCACAGAAGAGACACAGCACCTAGTAATACGGCCGTAAATTCCCTGGCAAAGTTCCAACTTTTTCAGCCTGTTAGGGAAATAATAAAATCCGAGCGTTTTTTTTTTAGTAGACGGACGTGCTACAAACTAATCTAATGTGTTAACTGCATTATCCTCCACGCAACTCCAGGTACATTTCCTCTAGATTCAATCTTTCTCATCCCTAGATCATTAGCGTAATTACTACACATACGTATAACCTGAACAGGTAGTAAGACACGGTGATAAAAAATCTAATGTGTTGGATTTAACAAATAAAATATGGTTAGTTGTGATGGTTAAAATATACAAGCTATAACAGATGACTTAATTTGCTATCTACTCATTTTCCATAATCTAGGAGTGCCATTGACCGCTTATTCTACAGGGTTTTTCCTTAACTCTATGCCCAAGCTTAGACCACAGAATATGTGGGCAGAAAGAAACAAAATATCCTAGTAAAAAAGTCCAGAAAAACATATTGCACTACTAAATTAAAGTTGAAACTAGTAAGTAACAATAGCGCCGGGAGTACGCAGCTGTAAGTACTTACGTGTACAGCAAGTTGCATATCATCGGTTGGACAAAAGTGCCCAGCCGCGAGTGACATGTCCGAAGGTTGAGCCCGCGTCAAATGCAGCCGATGGATACTGTTGTGACCAAACTGGGGAGAGATTCTTGAGCACCTGCTCTGATGTGTCCGCCTAATTATATGAAGCTTGCTCTACACGCACGTGCTTACAGATACGCAGGCCTACTTACATTTAGTAACACAAGATAACTTGTCCGAACATTTTATTAGACCTACTAGGATTTTCTCTTTCTTTCTGCTCACAGATGCTGTGTTTTAAGTTTGGGCGGAGTGTTTAGAAACACTCTGTATAGTCCAACCTTATGTTCACTGTAACTTTTTGAATTAAGAATTTCATAGACAATACTGAATGTTGGGTTTACCAAAACATCGATTCAAGACTTTATTTTAGCAGCTATGAAAGCTAGTCTGCACACCCAACGGTCCGGGGTTTAGTCCCAGACAAGGGCTAACATTTCTTCACTTTAAAATTAAGTTTTAGTTAAAAATTAACGATATGCTTTTCTGTTTTACGTCGGTGTTAGATTTAAGCGAAGTTAATTCCCTAATAAACTGCATACTCATAAAAAAATAAACTGTTCTCCCTCCTTTCAACATCTCCTAAACAAAATTAATTTGTGAAGTAATGCACCTATAAAAAAAAAGCAACAATTTTATTGTGACCAAACCTGCGCGATTCAAATTATGTGCGTCACCACGATATGTATTCACACTTTTGCTCCGTCACCTAATGAATAGCGGTGTTATTTGAAACAAAAATAATAACTCTGTGACCTCCATTACATTTGTCGATGTGCTCTACTTGGTTAAGTGAACATCAAAACGTTAACACTTTTGATATAAATATTTATTATTAATATAATATTTGTTTAGTTAAAACATTATAATATATAATATCTTTAATTATAACCAAGCTAAAATGTTTAAGATGATAGAAAGCAATTCTATACAATTAAGTATATATGAAATATGAAGCTTGGAGGATGAATGATTATAATCATGGTAATCAGCTGTACCTGATTCATATTTTAATAAATGGAAAAATGACACCTAGACATGAGAATCGAACCCAGGATGTTTGGCTTAGTGCACCAATTCTTTTACACTGAGCTATCCAGGTATCCCTGACATTGGTGCGCTAAGCCAAAGGTCCCGGTTTCGAATCCCGTGTCAAGATGTCATTTTATCAATTTATTTAAATAAAATAATTAAGTTAAATCGATAATATAGCTACAGTTAATGCTAAAAAATAGTTGGAATGAGGGACAATATTTAATTTGATGCAACTCTTCTGACGCAAATGAATAAAATTATTATTTCTCCTAGGGCTTCAAGCAAAATAATATAAGAGAATAAAAAAGTTGAAGTGAATAATACTATTACCAAGCAAGTTGAAATTGTTTAAAAGAAAATAAGGGTGATTGAAAAATATTAAAAGGGTTCTTGGTGAATAAAATGGATAAATTCCATACCTATTAGAAAACGTGTGTTTTACTTTTACTAATAATAAAAGTTAAATAAAATACAATGGTTATTATTGTATTCGTATTTATGTCAAAACCATTACTAATAAACAAAATAGGTATTTATATTTAGAAACATGAAGTAATTTTTATACCTTATATATTTTTATGATTTTTTAAGTGATAGATTTTATGTGTGTTTGAAAATTTAAAATTTGCGAAGTATTAAAAGAGGAATCCACGGTTAAAAAAATCTCTAGAAGGAAATTTTTAGAGTTATAACAAACTTATTTGTAATTAAAAAAAGAAACTTACTTGGATCGTTATGATATAAAAGCTTACAAATTATCGATAGCACAGCCAATGATCTGAGGCGTCATTCTCTAAATAGACTGGACTATAGATGACGGGGTTATCGGAGTTCGATTCCTGGTTGGGTATATTGATTGGTTTTTTTTATAGTTTATCTCTCTCCACAAATCCGATTACACTTCCTCTAGATCTAACCTTTTTCATCTCTTATCAATTAACGTAATCAGTACATACATATACGTATAACTCGAACGGGTAGTAAGAGGAATAAAAAAAATCGAGGTGAGATCTTTTGGGGATATCTATGATGTAGTTTATAAAAAGTATGTATTACGAATACCATAAAAATATACAATAAACATATGGTATATTCTTACCTTGACCGATTACACTATGGCACTATTTTATTATCTATACCATAGTTTAATCGGTCAAGGTAAGAATACTATCTTTCAGGGTAAACGTAGTGTTTGGTACGTGCATGTTCCATATATATTCACATTTCCACTTAAATGCAATAATACAGTTTACAGAGGTAAAAATAGATAGCAAAAAAGAGTTCAAACCATTACGAACCTAGACAGCGAGACAAGAAGTCTAAAGGTTAGATACAACATCGTCAGACAAACACAACGGACATGTACACTGTACAGACAGGCTGACATAAACGAACACGGACACCTTGTAAAGACCACGCCTCTAATTTGTTATCCAACTTAACAGAATGAACGGCTAGCCTCACACTGCACAAAAAGAGAGTAGAGAATGAGGGAGACAGAAACATTTCTAAAGAAAACGGGATAAATATATGTTGATAACGAGAACAGAAAGTGAGATATACGACCTAATTAAGGCGGGAATGTAGAGAACGCGAGTTAAAGGGAGCGTTTTTTTGCAGTTTTTATATCAAAACTTTGTTATGCAAAAATAAATAAAACATTGCTCCAGAAGAAACATAGAGTTTAGTTTTTACACATGTTGATACCAACATATGTTAAATATCTGTCATGAATATAGCGGCATTATGTGGCAAACTTTTTAAAATGAAGAGAAAAAGCTGTCAATAAATTCCAGGGCACCATCGACAGATATTCAAGAACGGTTAATATCACCGTATGAAGAAGTTTCATCTCTATGTTTCTACTGAAGCAATATTTTATTTATTTTGGCTACAAAAGTGTTTTTCTATAAAAACTGAAAAAACAAGCTACATTTTCTCGCGTCGTCTACAATCCCACCTTAATGCCTCACGATTGAATCGTATATCTGTACACTTGGTTCTGGTAAAAAAAATATTTATTGACAACAGAAGAGACTTAAGTTTAAGAAATTCATATGTAATTTTTGATGGATACAATCAATATCTTTAAAATAACACCATAAAAATAGTAAAATGTTATAATGTTGACAGCAGTTTTTTTCTTTTCTAAAAGGATCTAATTACCAGAATCCTAAAATAAGCATATATAATACAATCTATGTATAATTTATTATATAACTTTATAGATTTATATGATTGATTATTCAGGCATTCACAACTGGTCTCAAGCCAATACAACCGGTGTTTCCAGTTTTAGCATAAAAAACAAATTTTACACTTGGATAACTATTAAAAATGGAATAAGAGTTATTATAAATAGCACCACGTCTTACTACCCGTTTGGGTTATATGCTTAAGTACTAATTACGTTAATGAGCTAGGAATTAGGAAGATTGAATATAGATAAAATGAAGCCACATTTTCGTGGATGGAGAGTGGGAAACCATTTAGGTAAAACTATCCCAAGTTCGCCGGAGCGAGATTCGAACCTCGATCTGCCCGTCCTTGGCAATCTAGCTCAACACGAATCTAACACGTTAGCTAACTACTTCACCGAGACGGGTAATAAGACTTATTGACCATTAAAAGAATATTATTTTAGGTATCTAACATGCACTTTCTGAACCGGGGCCGACTGATTATTATCAGCACACGACTTATAAACGAACTTAGATCTAGAACAAACACAACACCCAGTCCCCGGCCGTTAACCCATCACTGTGAAAAGGAAAACCTATATTTCACAAATGATAAAATTTTCGGCCATGTCAGGATTCAAACCTGGGACCTTTAGCTCAATAAACAGACACTCTACCGACTGAGCTAAAGAATAAAATAATAATTAAAAAAACTTTGTTTTCTGAAGTTCTGCAACGATTGTAGCGTCATTTCTTATTATTTTAAATGCAGTATATAATATAATCTATTTTCAGTTCGATATTTAACTAGTATTGTGGACATGAGGACAAAGGCATCAATCTCAGCTTGTTTGGTTTGCCATTGATGGAAAGATCGAGGTTTGAGCCCCTGCTAGGCTTACTGAATTATTTTTTTTCACTCCGTTCAAATATAGGTGTAGTTTATTTAAATTCTACCTCACTCATATCTACTCCATTATAGTAAAAGGTGGATAGCCTGATTACCTTTAATACCGAAAATATATAATGATATTAGTCATATTACTATAACAATAACATTATCAGGATCGCTACTAGGGGTCTATCAAAAGTTATGATTACAGAACATATGATTTGATGTGGGGATATATTAAAGTAGTTTTATCAACTTTTGTAACTGTCAGACTGTTGGGCCTTCAAATAAAGTATTATATAAACCAGTGATTCTTAACAAGGCGCCGCAAAAGGTTTTTTTGGGAGGCCTCGGAAATAATTTAAAATGTTATTTGATTATTACTGAAGTCAATTAACTTAAATGTTACGTTTTGTAAGAAATAATTCGATGATCGTAAGCATGTAAGTACAGTAGACTCGATTTTCCAGGGTAACGGAGGGGAGGGGAAGCACGGATAATAGAAATCACGGATAGTACAAATAATCCTCATCTGTTTACCATCGCCATTCAAAGTTTTCTGCCCTTTGTTTCTTATTATTTTATGTGAAAAGGAATTTTTCCACAGTGGTAAATATTAAAACCAAGCAGTGAAATCGACTCCGAATCGACTCCTGCATGCGAATGGCATTAAGTAATACAATTGAAACAAGAATATACAAATTAGTGGAAAGTGTTCAACAGCAGAGGTCCTATTAAATATATTTAGGCAAGTTAATTTATGTTTTTTTATTTGTTTGTTATTATAATCAATAAATAAAGTCATTATTTTAAAATAAATCTTAATGATTAATATGTTAGTAAAAACTAAGGGGCCGCGAAAATATGACAAATTAGTGGAAAGTGTTCAACAGCAGAGGTCCAATTAAATACAATTAGTTGAGTTAGTTTCTGTTTTTATATTTGTTTGTTATTATAATCAGTAAATAAAGCCACTAATTTAGAATACATCTTAATCATTCATATGTTAGTAAAAACTAGAGGGCCACGAAAATATTTTATGATATCTAGGGGTCCGCGAGTAATAAGAGGTTAGGGACTCACTGATCTTAACTATCACGCAGAAACTGATTTTTGTTAAGGCCAGTAAAATTAATTCCAATTATTCTATGTTTACGGTTTTAAGTTTGTTAGCGAAACAAAAGTGTCTCTTTAAAAATATATACATGACCGGTACATGTAAAATATTGTCTGATATAAAAATAGGACTATATTTGAGACACACATTTCCATTTATTTATGTGTAATTAATGTTGGATGGAAAATATAAACGTGGGACGTTAAATGGTCTCTGTTAACGACCGCTGTTAACATGATTATACAACATGCGCATCAGAAAACGTACATTTTCAAAATTAATTAGCTAGCCCATTTATCTTTCATATTGAATTTTGTGTGTTCTCAGGTTTTTGTTTAATATCTTTTCATTTTACTGTTACATTTAATATGTTTACACACATTCCTTATATTTAAGGGGTGTATTTATTTTTAGTGCAGTCGTTTGTTTTGTAAATCTTTTGTGTTTTGTTTAATGTTTTCGTTTTGTGTCTTTATATTTTTTGTGTATTTAAATATTACTTAATTTTTCATACGTAATATTTTGTCTTTTTTTTTTCTTACTACCCGTTTGGTTTGTACGCTTTTGTCTGTTATTAATTTAGTGTATATCTTTTAATTTGTAAGTGCTGGTGTTTTGCGAGTATTTATATTTTACGTGCTCTTTCCTTTTGTTGTATTTATATTGTGTGTGTATTTATTATATGTTATTAGCCATTTGTTTTGTGTTTAGTGATCATTTTTGTCTTTTAATCATGGACGCTTTTGTTTCGTGTATACTTATACTTAACCTATTATTCTTTGTCATCAGTGTATTTATGTTTTATGTCTAGATGTTATTTTGTTTTGAATGAATTTATACTTATTATTTATATTTGTGTAGTATTTAATTTTGTGTAGGTATTTATACTGGCTTTGAACTATTTTGAATATTGAATAATAGGGGTGTAAACTCTAAAGGAAGGTAACAGAATATATATAATAGGTAATATAATATATATTATGTAACTTAGGTAGGTAATATGATATACATAATATATAGACTTATTATGCTACCTACTTTTACACCCCTATTATTCAATACTCAGTCATAATAATATAATATATTATGCATAGTATAAAATATATAATATTTTTACATTAACTACGTCTATACCCTTATTATTCAATACTCAAAATAATAATTATATATAGTATATATTATATAATATAATATATATTATATCACCTAATTATACATCCCTATAATTCAATACTCAAAATCGTTCGAAGCCAATATAAATACCTAGAAAAAACAAAATACCATTTATAAACACATATATTACTTATACAAACATATATAAATAAATATATATCTGTTTTTATCGGTTGTCAAGCCAACAGGAATGGCAGTAAATCAAGGAACATAATATATAACTTATTTAGGCCATCGAGGGACGTAGCTATAAACATTACTTTTCTGTATAGTTCGAAGTCTCTAAACTTTAGCGAAGGATAGAAATAAAATTATGTTACATGTGAACCGCTTCAGTGGGAGAGACTCACGCGTCTACGCAGGTGGGAGGGAAACCGGGTGTGGGTGGGGGGAGTAGATAAGGGGCCTGAGATATTGAAAAATAAAAGTTCCCTGAAAGTGATTTCGAAGTCGCTACCCCAAATCAAGTTTCTCCCGACTTCCCCCCGCCCCCCCCCCCCTTCCCTTCATCGAACACAACCTGGCTTTCGTCTCTCGTATAAATATGGGAAGAAACACTTTCTGAGTTATTGAAACAGTTAAAGTCGAGTTTTTCACAGGAAGGGCCTTATGTGACGGATATTTACTGAAGGGATGTTTTATTCACTTTTTACAAAAAAGTATTTTTGTTGTAAAAACTATAGAAATAATGACCTTAACTCACGTTGCCTTCCATCCTTTTGTTAAGTTGGGGGTGTAGGGAACGCGAGAAAAGGTCAAGTTTTTATATAAAAAACTTTTTTTGGTCAAAATAAATAAAATATTTCTTCAGTAGAAACATAAGAGTTTCATTTTCTTCAACACGGTGATATCAACATTTGTTGAATATTTGTCATCAACATAGCGGCATTGGATGAGAAACTTTTTAAATGAAGATAAAAAGTTGTTATTAAATTCTAGGGCACCCCTTGACAGCTATTCAACAACTGTTGAGGTCACCGTGTGAAGAAAATTAAATTTTTTGTCTTTACTGGAGAATTGTTTGACTTATTTTGACCAAAAAAATATTTTGATTTATAAAATCTTCCAAAAATATTGAAGTTTTCTTGATTCCCCTACATGCTCATCTTAAAACGCGTGAATAAAAAACAAAGCTGCACATCAAACCAATCCTACCGGGGGTGGTAGTAATAATAAAATATTATTAAGCTAACAACAAATTTAAAGTCAGGGACATAGTCGGAATTAGATAAATAACATAGCGATGCTTTAAATATAGTCTTTTATTGGTTGAATCGTGGCAAAATACTATCCTTGATTGGAATTTATCCAAACAAGTTGGTTTCGTTCGGTGAGTTGGTATTTTGGAATTGGCCTTGATCTCCGTAGCTTACCCATTTTAATACGTTTGGGTTTTAAATGTGAACCACTTAAAGTTAGTGGAATGAGTGAGCTCCATTTAATGGGCTTCAACCTGATTCAGTGGCCACATGGTCTAAGGTGCTACTCTCGCAATAAAATAGATTGCCTATGACGAGAAAATTATGTTTCAATCCAGGTCGTGAGCACTGAGGGAGGTTTTTCCTAAATGGTTTCACACTATCATTCTTCGCGAAAATGTGGGTACACTTCCTCTAATTTCAATCTTCCTTATTCCTAACCCATTAGCGCAGGGGTTCTCAAACTTTTTGAGAGAGCGCTGCCCTCCACATGTCAGATTTTCCGTGCGACACCCCTGTACCCAATCTTTTTTTTTTAATGCCCAAATTTGACTTGGTGGCATTTAAAAAATAAAATTGTCATTTATATTACACAAAATTATTTTTTCTTGTATGATTTATTCCATTATTTAAAATATGTATGAGAACACATATTGAACATTTGTGTTTTGCATTTCACTATAAATTATAAGTTTTAGTTTTTCCTTATAGCCGTGACGCCCCGGACCAAGACCGGTGACGCCTCAGCATTGTGACGTACGGTTTGGGAACCCCTGCATTAGTGTAGTTAATACATAGCGTATAGCCCGATTAGGCAGTAAGAAGCATTGATAGAAAAAATGCTCTAGACTCTATATCAGTGGTATTCAACCATGTGCGCTTATAGCTGTTTTATTTACATACAAAGTAAACAATTTGTATACAAAGATGGGAATTAACTTTGGTTACGACCCGCTTTGGGGGCCGCCTGGTCTAACGCGCTACTGTCGTGTTGGAAAAGACCACCTTATGTGGGGAGATCGGATTTCGATCCCGATCAGGGTGCAATAAGGGTGGTTTTTCCCTAGATGGCTTTCCACTTCCCCTTCACGCAAATGAGGTTACACTTCCTCTCAATTAATCCTTCCTAATCCCTAAACCACTAAAATAATTAGTATATAAGCGTTTAACCCAAACAGAGAAGTAGTGCTGAAAAACAACAACTTTGGTTACGGTCCCACTAAACTCAAGATTGATCAAAGCGTTACAAAATTAAAAGTGACGTATTATGCATGTCTAATGTATATTTTGTTGTAATTGAACCATTACCTCACATAAAATAGGGGGTAATTAACCATCCAAGCAACATCGAGGGAAAAAATTAAACCACTCCACCACATTAGCCTCATAAAAGGTATTAGAAGACTTAAAAAGCTTCCTCCTTGCGTTCATTCCTTTTAGATTACGTCAGTAGAACCCCCATCCTCACCTACGCTCACCCCACCCAAACAACATCAAGGGGAAAGTTATAACCATTCTGCCACATTATCCCCATTAATGAATAAAAAATAAATGATACGATGCACTGCATAGACTTTCTCTCTCTTTTATCTTAAAACACTCATATACAAGATTTGTGTAACGAGATAATAACTCTATTCATTGTTGTAAAAACACTACACCAAAGATCATACATGAAATAATATACACTGTTACTTGCTCTATGGCATTAGGAACGAGGAACACTGTTACAGAAAACAACGAGAAAGAAACATTTTTGTGCACCAAAGAGCATAAGAATCAAATTCATTTTCAAAAACCCGAATTAATATATATAAATGTATTTGCTTATAGCTAAGAAATTATTGGTTTTATAAAAATACATTTCAAATAAAATATCTGTATCTTTAATATTAATACAACTTTACAATGATAAGTTATTTCCTATCTCAATAAACTAGGGAGCATTGCCATTTTGTTAGTAATAATAATAATAATAATAATAATAATAATAATAATAATAAACAGTGTCTAGATATTAAATTTAATCAAAATAGTCAGAGATAATTGAGAGAAAATAGATTTTTTTTTATCTTTTTGCCCATCAGTAAACTGGATATCTCATTCTCAAAACCCCTCGGGAGGGACCTTAAGAAAACCCCAGATACCAAGTTTTAGCCCAAACGGTAAAATAATTTCTGCTCTAGCCCGAGGTACAGACAGACGGCATCGTGAAAACTATTTTTTTTTGTTTCAGGGGGTCATGAAACGTCGACATTTATCAAAATCTCAATGTAGTTTCTTTTTAACGATAACAATATTTTCTCTTCGACAAGTCGAGAGAAAGTAAAAAAAGTATTGTAAAAACTTAAATCGTCCTCTTCCTTGCGTTCATTCCTTTGAGATTACGTCATTAGAACCCCCAACCTCACCCCCTCTCGTATCCATCCAAGAAACATCAAGGGGGATAGCCCAGGTTTTTTCAACCGGTAAGCCGCGGAACAGTGTTGTGACGTGAAGGGTCATTAGGTGTGACTAGAGTTTGAGGGAAGAGCGAAAAGAAGTGATAACAAAATAATTGAGAAATACAAATAAACATCTTTTAAAATCCATGACCAATGTTATTTTTAAAAACTACACAATTATTAGAGTTTTAGCCATTTAACTTTTAAGCGCAATATTAAACTTGTTTTTTTCTTTAAAATGAAAGTACTGTGATTTAAAAACTGATGATATGCTTTGAAAGCCTTGTTCGGTGATCCGTGATTTAATTTTTTTTAACATCCATTACTGTATCGAGCCTGTGGTCTTGGTCAGTTTTTCATCCAACCCATATATTTTCCACTAATGACTTGCTAGGCCTGTCGTGGCTTCATATACTTTATTATCTAACTTAAGACTAGGGCAGGCACAACATCCAGTACACGACCGTTAATTTATCAATATGAAAGGGTAAAACGTAATCATACCAATTATTAATTTGTCATACCATAACGGGAATCAGACCCGGGACCCTTAGCTCGGCAGAAAGACACGCTACCGACTGAGCTAAAGTGTTGGATTCCGTGAGATAATAATGTTTAGAAATCGCTGCTGATTTACCTCATTAATAAAAAGGTCTTGGAAATCCTTAAACACTTCTTCTAACGTTCATTCCTTCTAGATTACGTCAGTAGACCCCCCCAATCTCACCCCCTCTCGTAACCATCCAAGAAACATCAAGAGAAACTCTATAACTGCCCGGACCCACATAAACCTCATTAATAAAAACGTCTGGAAACACTTAAAACATTCTTTCTAACGTTAATTCCTTCAATATGTCGTCAGTAGAAACCCTTTCACAACCATCAATCCCCTCCCCCTCCCAACCACCCTGACATGACAAATAGTCCGGACTGATTTTGAGCCCTTTCGCGTGTTCCGTTGGTTTTATCGTGTAACCACCCCCTTTCACCTCCCACACCCTTACCCCTCAAGCGGGGCCAAGGCCCGATATTTACTGCTCTCTTGGAAATGTTAATGGGTGTTAAACTTGACCTGTTTACGATTGAAGTCCTCCCCCCCTTCTCTCTCTCTCTCGCTCCACTAAGGGTTCGAATGATGAACCGTGATTGCTCTGCGCGCTTGTCTGAGAGCGTGAGTGGTAGTCATGAGAGTGATTTCACGGAGAGCGGTTACTCGAGGCTAATGAAGCTTGATGGGACAATAGTCTTGATGCATTGGTCCTGAACACACACAGGGGTGGGTTGGCTCGGCGGGGGAAGTCTCAGGATTGTGCTTTATATATCCCGGCCTTACACTCCGTACTGGGCGTAGAAAATTAATTAATATTTCTAGGGGTGATTTGCTACAAGATTTTACTATGCCTTTGGACAATACAATTTTGTAAACGTAACTTATCTATGAACTCTTTATACGTGAGGGTCCAAAAATTCCAGGGGGAGAGGCCCGTAGAACCCTGACCTACGCTCTTAGTACCAAGCAAAAGTATTTTTTTAAGCACCGCGTCTTACTACATATTGAGGTTATACGCATACATACTAATTCCGCTAGTGAATTTGGGATGAGTAAGTTTGAATTTAGAAGAAGTGTACCCATATTTGCGTGGATGTAGAGTGGAAATACATTTATGGGGGTGGGGGAGATCTCGGTACACCCAATCGAGATTATCCCCACCATCGGCAATCCAGTCTATTGAGAAATTGACGCCTTATACCACGTGGCCACCGAATAAGGTGTCAAGGTATTGATTCATTTTATAGATCAAAAGTAAATATTTGAGGAGGTAGGTATTCAAATAAATAGGTCAAGATGGTGGATTCTGTTTATTCATTTGATTTTTTACCCTAAGAAATTATATTTTAATTTCAATTACTTCAACTTAGGTTAAAACAAGTAATGGATTAATATTATAGAAATTATTATTGTGGGTATAATTCTTCTATTATAAATATGTTCATTTAAACTATAGTTAGATCCAAGTTGACCTCTAAAAACCATTTATTTATGCATAGTTATAAATAATATTAAACCAACAGATTATACCAGCAGACCCAACATTCAATATATTTTTATCTAAGCCTAACACTAACTCCAGTAGATGGGCGAGCTGACTTATCTAAGACGTTGGACTATTCAGATATTGACTTTCCTGAAGCTAGCATTTGATTTTGAACTGTTAGGTGTAATGGAACAGTTTGATATACGTATTTTGAGCCCTTAACTATATACGGTGACCAAGTGCAACGTGAGTCTAACGGCTCAGGCTGCTCATCCACCGATTTGTAGTGAAGTCAACCTTTTTTTATTTATTAATTGTTAAGTCGAACACTGAGGGTTAGTTAATTTCGTGTCCGCGTTTCACTTACTCCTTCGGGTTATACGCACATGAAGTAATTACGCTAATGTGTTAGGGATAAGTAAGGTGTAATTTAGAGAAAGTGAACCCACATTTGTGTGGGAAAACCATTTTTGGAGGAAAAAACCTCAGTACACCCAACTGAGATTCGAACCCTGATCTCCCCGTCATTGGCAGTCCAGTCTATTGTGAAAGTGACGCCTTAAAGACCATTTGACTGCTGAAGTGGGTACCGCGTGCTATTAATGGCTTAATATATGGGGAAGGGATGAAGAAGGTAGGTATTGTAACGAAGCTTTACGTTTTATGTGCATCCGAATAAAAAAAAATAGTTTTCACGATTCTGCCTGTTCCCATGTCTGTCTGTCTGTCCCTGTCCACTGAACTGAAACGGTTGTGATGGCTTTTGTTCACACTTTATATCTAGATGTTACAGTACAATGCCTTCCCACGTTATTTATATTTTTGACCTTATTCCTCAAATTAAGGGAAGTTCACTCACTGATGAGTGATTTTTCTGAATTACAAATTTTCTGAAAATTGCTCTAATAATTTTGTTTAAAATGTATATCTGGTGATTGTTTGACGTGACAAATAACGCTGTATGCTTGTTTTATAGGAGAAAATTTGTTTAAGGAGAGTTTCCTGATGCATTTATTTTAAATATGGCACTTGCGCTTTGGTTAAAAATGTATATTTGTTAGTTTTTTACGTTATAAATAATTTTTTACACTATAAATAACTATAAACTATATATATGTTCTAAAAAAATAATTTTATAGTAGTTTACTAAAGACAGATTTTTGTAAAATTTGTATTATTTTGAAAATACTTCCAACAATTTTGTTCAGAATTATTATCACGGGACTATTTTACATGATAAATAATAACATATATTTATCTTTTTAAAATACATTATTTTAAGGATAGTTTACTCAAGATAAATTATAGAACATTTGAAATTTTTCGAAATTGGCCTTGAAGATGAAGTTAAAAAGTCTTATTTTACTTTTACAAACTAAAAATAATTTTAGGGTAGCTTAACTAACTTATTTTTCAAAATTTGAGAGATTAAAAATATTATGTTTTAAAAGGTATATATACATATTCTTAGTTTTGATTATCAAGAATATGAGTTTTTTTTTTATGAAGAAAACTTACTTGAGGGTAGTTAACTGAAAACCTATGTATTTCCAAGCTAAAATACACAACCTTATAAATTTTGTGTCTTTCCTATTTTCCCATACGCCGGTGATAGTATTATTTATGACCTCTTTGCCATTCTGCCTGGCAGCGCCTTTAATGTTGCATAAAATGAGTTCCTTGATGCAAGTAATTAAAACTCAACGAATGAATTCTTCTTAAACTCTTTTTCTTGCCCCCCACCCCTTTCCCTGTGTACTCTCTCTATATAATATCTCCCCCCCCTCCTCCCCGGGCCCTCTTCTCTTTCATCTCTTTCTCTTCATTTCACGCACTCGTTACCAGTTATTTCACAATGTTCAAGGTTTCAAATAAAAATGCGGTGTTATATATATATATATATATATTTAACGGATGGTATACGAGAACGATTTAGCTTCCATTCTTGGAAAACTGACAATGTTGCCTCAAGGTGCTTTGGTACTATTTTTTTTTCTCTTTATCTCTTTCTACACACTTTCATATAGTTTCAAAATAAAACATTATTTCAAGCAAGTAACATATTAAGGGTGCGCCTCAGTCGATGTCCTCCATTGCCCCATTTGATTACATTAAAAATTAATTTTAAATTGGTTTTAAAATCTGACCAGTGCACTTTACTACAATATAATACTGTTTTATTAAATGTCGTCGAGATATATTTTTTCAGTATTTAAAATAAAATTAGGGTTCTAATCCCAACTGGGTGTACCGAGGGTGGTTATTTTACTAGATATTTTCCCACTCTTTCCCTAAATTCTACCTTCCTTGGCCTTACACCATTAGTGTATACATTTAATCATTGATATCCTGGATAGAGAATAGAAATAACGTATTTTAATTTATTTTATAATTAACAAAATACAATCTTATTCACTGTCACTCAGCGTTTGTGTCTTAGTGATCTCCTATTTCTTAACTTTTAAACTGATTGACTGACTTCTAACCATAATTAGGTTAACGCATGGATCTTCAGCATTACCTTTTCAGCCTTCCTCTAAGATACATTTATGGTTTTGGTCATATTTTGAGATATTTTTTCAAACAAATGCTCATAGAAATAGGGCATATCTCCATTTGGGTAGTCATATCATAAGAAACATTTTTCACATTGAGGAACATTATTTTGAAATATATTTAAAGTAGAATTTCCTTAATGCAAACTAATTGGGACCGAAACTTTTTTGGATTAACGAAAATTCTGATTAAATGGGGTAGTTCGGTAGGGTCTTAAAGGAGACTATATATATATATATATACATACAATTTAATGTAAATTAAATTTATAGTATATCTTTTAATAGTCATGTAATTATTTGTAGTTACAGGTAAGAACATTGTGTTGACAACAACATGTAAATATTCAGCATTTATTATTACTGTTTCTTACAATAATCTATTAATTAAGTGTGTTAACTAATAGAATATAGTTCATTCTAATAAATTGGATTATCCGGAATTTCGGACTAGCGGATGCTCGGTCTAACATGATTTTATTCTTTCAATCTATCTATATATTATATTAAACGACATTTTCAACCAATTTTGACACAAATTGGTGCATATGGTTCTTACCACTATACCTCTCTATCTACTGGGGCACTAATATATATAAATAATATTTTATTGATGAGGCCCATATCGTCCAGGACAAGAGTGTACACATTTTTAAAAAAAAAACTTTTTAGTTGGCGCTCAGAAGTTGTTTAAAAGTTTTCAACCACACTTATTAAATTGATCCCAAGACTCAACAATCAACGGAAACTTGTTATTACTATTATATATTTTCAAAGTAGAAAATGTGGGCTATGTAGGATTACTAACAGCTTAGTCTAAGGAGTAGGTAAATGGAATAGTATAGTCATAAAATGCACCTGAATTCGCTTGAAGAGAGTATGTGGTTAATTTCAGTAATCCATCACTACTGAAAAACCACGCCAAGCTCAACTTAGTGAAAGGCAACCAAGTGTGCAATGAACTGCTTTCGCTTCTGGTGCCAGACCTCTAATTTATATATATATATATATAAAGTGCCTCTAAAATATGAGGACGTCACATATAGGCTATTGATATTAGAAATCCCTTACCATTTCCCAAATGTAGAAATTGAAAGGGCGGTTCCCCTCCCCCTTTCCTGTAAGAGGATCCGTTTCTCTCCAGATCCATCAGCAATCATCATTACCAACCCCCCCCCTTTGAACCACTTCTTCGCCAAGTTAAGCACAATCTTTTCAGTTCCAAGTCACTGGAGTTATTCACATATATATACACATATAAACAATCTACACTTCTCTTGTCGAGTTAAATATATATCTACAACGTTACTTCTCTGTTATTTCTCAACCCCTCTTTTTTTCATATATATAACTCCCCCTCTTCTTATTCCGCCGCACTTATATCTACCAACTTTTTTTTCCACCCCTTCGAGAACCAAAGGTTTGTATTAAAAAAATGTTACTTCCTTTTTCTTGACCTTGTAACCTCTTATCTTCAGTTTTATCCATCCTGATTTCTCTTTCTTTTTTCCCTCTTTCTTTATATATTTTCTTTCTACTCACACAC
>CABFWB010000646.1:140787-152919 GCA_902151455.1 Timema bartmani | reverse complement strand
TAAATCAATATTTCTTGACAAAAAAAAAACCCCTCAACAAAACAATGATTTGTATTCTCGCGTGAACCGAACGAGTGATTTCCGCACGTTTGATGAGTGATGCCTTCCTATTTTCCGGTTAAGTACTCCAACAATTTTTGGGTTTGTTAATCGAACGATTTTGAGTGAGGTGTCCAAATTAAAAATCAAATAATATTTTAAAACACATGGTAGAACCAAAAATGCATCTTGGGTTGATTTATTTATTTTTTGGTCAAGAACTACAATTTTTATGAAAAATCCCTATTTCGGGTTATACAATAGGGATACATTTCAATATAGTTCTATCTTAATAATAGACGAAGCTAATACTGAAATATTGAGATCAATTTATTGTAATTTTTGACCTGTAGAGCGTGTCCATATATATATATATATATATATATATATATCACACAATGCACAGACCAACGGACAAATATACAAGGCCTAATTATTTTACATTCATTGACTTCAAGATGAAATCCAAATCAATGCCGAATTTTGTATTTGTGTAGGTCTCCATATTCTCTTTCAGAAAATATACACTTTTATATGGGTCAAAACATAAATGTCCACAGTTGAATTAATTTTACTGACACTCATAGGCGAAAGTGGTTGGGGTCACGTAGAAAAATTCTGAGGGTCGCAACAAACACTAACAAACCAATTGTATTTTCCCACCCCTACCCTAATGATTACATCAATCAGCCCGCCAGGGCGTTAAAGATAATCTGTATATATTAATTGTTCTGTGTATGTTTGTTTTCGAGAGCCCTACGGGGCTGGTGTTAACTTTTTTGTCATTCTGTTTCCTGTCATTTCATGTAAAAATTTAGATGTTAAGAATAAAATAAACGCCTACAAAACAAACAGAAAACAAACCAATTACAACCACATATTTGTGTGAGTCAGCAGTTTAAAAATTAATTACAATAAAAACTAAATACCGCTTCCGACTAAAAGACGTGGACATTTCCATGAGATCTTCGCTATTCAATGTAAAGCAAATACTGAAAATGAGCATCCATCTTCTTAAATTTATATAATTATTAGGGAAAGAGGTGCTTAGGAGGAAGAAGGATCCAAATACTAGGTGAATTAAAAGAAAGAATAACATTCTGGGAGTCAAAGGAGGAGGCAGAGGTCAGGGTGCATTGACAAAAAGTATCGGATCTGTCGTAAGACAGAACACCCATTAATAATTATTTGTAAAATTTACTTTTTCTTATATTTTTATTCTACATATAAAGTTGGTAGATAATATACGTTTGAAATAATATTAAATATACGTAATTGTATGTAGGCCTATGGGTTTTTTCCCCCCACTATAAATATATTCATTAATTCTATTACTAATTTTATCTCAAACTGTTCAAAAACTGACACTAGATTATAAAGAAACTCAAATTAACCTAACCATTACTGCCCGGAGTCGCTAATAATTTTGTATTATGAAAAGGTGTCAAGAATAAGAAAAGTTTAAGAACATATACAATAGAACACTCTTTTCTTGAACTACGCTCGACTGTTCAAAATGTGCTAACAGTAGAATTTATTTTAAATTGAATTTTTGAAAGCACTTACATATGTGATACGTGAGGATTTTTTTTTTAAAACCCTTATGGTGAACTCCAAATAACTCGTAAAGTTCTCACGTCCTGTAGAGAGCAAATTTGCACCCACTGGGATTCAAACGGAAGTGTTGATCATAGGTGGTTTGGATACTGAAACACAACGTATCAACTACATGAATTATACTGTATCACCTAATTAAACGGGATGAGAAAGGTTAAATTGCAAAGTAAGACACAAGCACTCATTTAGGGCAAGCACTCATTTAGGGAAAGGAGGTGGAACAAAATCCTCCTCCAATATAACGTACATAGTCGTGGATCAAACGCTCTCGCTCTCGAGTAATAGTCCGATAAATTTAGCAAGGTTATAAGTGATTAAATTTTAGGAGCAATGAATGAGATGGAAAAATAAAACAAAATAAGCCCAAAACGGTGGTCATAAGATCTGGGTCGTCAATAACAAAGAGGTCACGGTTCGAATTCTGGTTGGGTGTGTATTGAAAGTGTTATTTACCTAAACGGCTTCCAATTCTTTCCTTCACACAAATAGGGGTACATTTAATCTAGATTCTATCTTTATCCTCCATACTCCATCAGTGTAAATATGTTACTAGTCAGGACGGGTAGTAAGACGTGGTGAACTAATTAAAAAAAAGGAGCTTCCAGAGTATTTGCCTTTAAAAAGTTTGGAAAATACATCTAATGCCATTTCTCAATAAAAATACATCCAGTTGGACTTGAGCGGGGGTCTTCAGGATCCAAGCCAAATATACTAATTGGACGACAAACTAGACTGGTCGAAGATTGTGTCCTAGACTCCAGCTCAGTAGTCTTATTATTATTATTATTATTTTTGTACGGATATTATAAATTAGTTTTTAATTATCATATTGATAGTACATATAGTCGATTTGATTCTGGAGTGGTGGTAATTGACATCAGGAACAAACGCTACCAGATCTACTATCATGTATCCACCCGCCAAACCATATGATCTGCAAGACCATGTGTTGAGTAGTTATCACTTTTGGGAGTCAAAACTTTCACAACAAACAATTGGTTATCAATCACGTTTTTCTTTTAAGAGTTTTTAAATGATTGCAATTTGAACTTTTGAAAACAACCGATTTGGAACCAATAAGAGCTTTTAAAAGGCTGCGTTCTTTTCACAAATTAAAATGATAAATTTGGACGAAACGAATGCTGTTGATGGTGTCATTCGAACCATGTTCGGTTGTGTTTGTGCGTATCTGTTTATAAAATAAGAAAAGTTTTATTTTGAAACTAAAATTTGGTATGGATCTTTCTCAAAGTTTTAAAAACACATTTATTTATTTTGGTGGCCAGTTGTGTGAAAAAAATATTGTTTTATAAAAACTTCAAAAACGCTAAACCTAGCTCGCGTTCCTTCCATCCCACGTAAAGTAATTAATAATAATAATAATAATAATAATAATAATAATAATAATAATAATAATAATAATGTGCTATCTAGGTTTTAGTATAATTATTTACCAATATATGCAATGAAAAAAATTCCTTGATTGATTGACAGTTAATCACAGATATTTCATCAATTGAATATATTCTTATTTTGTTCATTTTTTTCCTTTAGCAAATAATCTCCTGTTTTAATACAACTTACCATTTCTTATAAATATACATTTTCCGAGGTAATTTAAATAAGTTTTCTAAGATTCAATCTACCAGTGAATTTACTCTATTGAAATATATTATATTTGTTTATTTATCACTTCTTTGCACTTTTTACAAAGTAATATATTCATACCAAAGGGGGAAAAAAAAGCGAAAAGGAATAACAGCCATTCATCGTGCCTTTAGAAATCATAGGAGAGTGTATGGGGACGCTTAGGGTTAAAAGGGACCAAGTCCAAAAAGTCACAAGATTATTTATGTAGTCGAATGTCTCAAAAATTGATTGTGTATAGTTCAAGTGTTAAAGTTAATAAGAGTTACAAATAATTTGATGCAGCATATTATAATTTTCTTTGCTAATCCCTTGAAAAATGCTTTGTATTGAGGTACAAATGAACAAAAGGTCAATATAGCTTTACATATGCTCGCTTTTGCCACAAAACCCCGGTTTCTGGTAAATAAGAGTAGGCCTATATTTAAAAACTCCGTGAGTGGAGATTTCTTTTCTTGTCTGTCAATAGATTTCTGAATCATGTTTGTGTGTGTCAGGGGGTGGGAGCGAGGGGAAAAAAGGTCCACTTTTTTTCTATCACATCCAACTATCTGGCGTAACCAGGTTCCATTCTCGATCTGCCACTCCAAACAATATTAAAAAGGAGAGAGAAATTGACGTGAATATTGATTTGTAGCGCACTTCTTTGAAGGCGCTATTCAATTCTTGACGTTTATGTACAGTCCCAACAAAAAATTATGATTTCCTAGAAGTAGTAGTACAGTCACTTGGCTAAGCTACTTCTTTGGAGCCTTTTAGATTATAATGGAAAGGGTTTGTGTGTGTAGGTCCTTATATATAGGCCTATATAAAATTGCAAAGTGAGTTATGTAAGGAATTGATTTTACAACACAAAGCACCAGTGATATTGAAGCAATTTCATCTTGTTCGAAGAAATTATACAGGTTTGTCCGTCAAGTTTAGTATACCCTTTGTTAAGCGGTTTTAAGGGGAAGTTCAATATTTTATGAATACTTTGCTTGTTCAGAATTTGACTGAGTAAATTGTTACTTCGAGTGATAATGGTATTGCCAAATAAATATAGCATTTCGTTGACAATTTTGGTATAACTTTATTGACATACACTTTATTTTAAGGACGTTGCCTATCTGTGAGTTCACTGCAGGTCAAGATAGGATTTTTCATGTTAGTGAATTTACGTTATATTAGATGAGTTTTAAAGATATAACGTTGAAACAAGAATCATACATTCATAAATAATTCTAAGGATTATCCTAGTGTCAGAAAATTATTATTATTATTATTCTTGAAGCAGTTTTTTGTAAAGGTTTTTTTAAAAACAAATCACCTACAAATTAGGCTATTTGGCCTGGCCAATAAAATGGCCTATAGGGGTCTCCCCGCCAAGATGTAGATTAAAAGTGTCCGTGGAATCATATGTCTATCTAGAACAGGATACAAAAATAAAGGTAGTTTTAAAAAGCAAGTCAACGTTTTCAAGGCGTAAAATAGTATATTTATTGTGTAATCTCGTTAGAGGAAGAGGGAAAGTTTTAACAGCAGTAATTTAACAAGAGGCCTTGCAGGATGGACTAATCATTTTCTTCCCTCTCTTTCTGTTTTGTGCATTGGTGTCTAAGTGTGACAACGCTTAGAGTGCTTAGGTACGTCAAGTTAAAATGCAACCCGCTTCACAAAAATCTTCGAAATCCCCAAGTATGCAAAGTCGTTAAGTGAGGGGAAAAACTTTCTGATTTAGCTGGATGATTGAACTACAACTATACTGATGTAAGTTTATGTTTATTTTCAATTTAGTTACTCGCACCAAAGAGCATGTGGGGAAAGTCATCCAGTCTCTTCTTGTTAGCTTTGCTAGGATGTGAAGGTCAGGGTTCAAATTACAAACAATGGATTAAGACGTTATCTCCTAAACGGGGGGGTGGGGTGGGGTGGGGGGTCTGACACCTTAGCTCAGTCGATAGAGTGTCTATATAGTTAGCTAAAGGTCCCGGGCTCAATTTCTGGCATGGCTGAAAAAATAATCTTTAGTGAAATGAGAGTTTTCCCTTTCACAGTGATGAATTAACGGTCGGAGGCTGGAGATTAAAGATATATTATAAATAGTGTGCTGATATAATAAATCGGTTAAAAAAGTGCACGTGAAATATCTTATATAAATTAAAGCCCCCCAACCTAAATGGATTCCCACACAATGCGGATACATTTATTTTAGATTCTACCCTACTCATACTTACCCAATTAGTGTAAATATGCGGATAGTTTGGGTTGAGGTGATGTAAAAATATATAGTATAAATTTTCAGTGTGGTTTAAATAATTCTTACTACCACAAAACTCAACATACCTAACTAGAAATAACACACCTATCAGTCACTAAATGCTTAAATTTGAGAGTCAAGAAATATAGTATCAGGATATCCGCATCTAATTACACTGTTAGGGTAAAATTTAAATTAAATGTGCACACACTTGCGTGGGGATGGGAGAGGGGGGGAGGAACCATTCGCGGAAAAATCACTTTAGTACAGCCGAACCCCAGAAACCACCTCTATTATACTCTTCCATTGTTATAATCTCAAAAATCTCTGTAACATGCAAACCAAACTAGACAAGCTTGACGTTTGATCAGCGTGGCCTCCGGTGCTGGTACCAAGATAGTGAAACATAAAATCGGTTCAGGTACTGTTAAGTTACAGCTGAAGTCTTATCTTGGCGCACTCGGATAGGTAAATCGTCCCACCAGACCTTCGACTTACTCGCCATTGCTCTACTAACTGAGCTACCACGGGGACTTGTACAATTCCAAAATACATTCCTCAACAAAAATATTCCAAGATTACGATGCCATGAGTATAATTCAAGGCTACTAGAGCCCAGTTGGTAGCGCAATGGCGTGCCCAAAGTTCCAAACTTGGAATCTCAGCCCAAATAAATTTTTCAAATCTAGGGTTTCAGAATTTTATAGATTTCTAGATTTAAAATTATCCACACTTATTCTCGTAAAAAAAAAACTAAACTTGTAATTATTTAAAGTCTTGCTAAAGTTAAAAGTAATTTAATAAACATCCGTGTTCGCATGCTCTAACCCATCATTCAGTGTTAAGACTGGATTTCTGGTGATGAGGATATCGGGCTTCAAATCCCAATCGGGTGGGCTGAGGCCGATTTTACACCATCCAACATTTCAAGCGCTGGTATATTTCTTTTGAGCACTCTACCTTACTCATCCTTAACACACCAAAGTAATTAATGCATGCGCATATCTTGAACACTATTAAGACGTGGAGAATTTAATTTTTTGAAATGTTCTTTTATCCATCTCTTTACCTAGGGTTACACAAACGGCTTTTTACACGCCTCTTTCCGTAGGGATACACAAATGAACTTTTACGTACCTCTTTCCTTGGGGCTATACAAACTGCCTTTTAATTGTCTATTTTCTTAGGGCTACACAAATGAATTTTTACCTGCCTCTTTCCTTAGGAATAAACAAACGTCCTTTTAAGCGTATTTTTCCTAAGGGCTGTGCAAACGGCCTTTTAAGTGTCTCTTTCCTTAGGGATGTACAAACGAACTTTTGCGTGCCTCCTTCCTTAGGGATACAATAACATCCTTTTAAGTGCCTCTTTCTTTAGGGGTTCACATACGAACTTTTACGTGCCGCTTTCCTTAGGACTACACAAACGGCATTTCAAGTGTTTCTTACCTTAGGGCTACACAAACAAACTTTAACGTTATTCTTTCCTTAGGGCTACACAAACTGCCTTTTAAGTGCCTCTTTCCCTAGGGCTACACAAAATGCCTTTTAAGTGCCTCTTTCCTTAGGACTACACAAATTAACTTTTACGTGTCTCTTTCCTTATGGCTTTACAAACGGCCTTTTAAGTGCCTCTTTCCTTATGGTTACACAAATTACCTTTTAGGTGCCTCCTTCCTTAGGACTATACAAACGGCCTTTTAAGTGCCTTTTTCCTTATGGTTACACAAATTGCCTTTTAGGTGCCTCCTTCCTTAGGACTATACAAACGGCCTTTTAAGTGCTTTTTTCGCATGGCTTAATCAAGTGTTTTTTCTCTAAGGTAACGCAAACGGCCTTTTAAGTTCTTCTTTCCCTTGGGCTACACAAACTACCAAGAACATATTTTTTCTCTCACTGCATTATGTATACCTCCTCGGCAGGTAAACATGGCGCATGCCATCAGTAGAGAGATAATAAACTGTCTCTCCTTGTGAGCGACACATTTTCTTCTCCTCAAAGAATCTTCAGATTTTCTAGGCAGACATAGCCCGCAGGTAAAACAGCCCATCAGTAAATATGGCGTCTTCTATGCTCTTCCATTTTATTTTACTGTCTCTCTCGGCTTTTAGGTAAATTCGAATCTGAGCGGGGCTATCTTCGTAAGAGAAATTTTATTTACCTCGTCTTTTTTTTCTGTTCTTTTTCTTTTATGTGTCCTTACGAACAAAAAGGGAAGTAGTCTAACGTATCTTGTCCTTAGCAAATATATAAACTGTACTTTCAGCTATAAGTAAACCTCTGCCTGCCAGCGACTACATTTTTTTCCACCACGTCTTACTACCCGTCCGGGTTATCCACATTTAATCACGCTGATGTTATAGGGATTAGCTAGGTAGAGCTTAAAGTGGACGGAGATTGCGAAACTATTTAGAAAAAATACAAACACCCTCAGTTCACCCAGCTGAGATTCGAACCCAGAACCTCCCATCATCGTCAAATCAGACTATGATCTTGACATTTAGTCCGCGTGTACGCAGTTGCAAGCAATATTGTATTAAATAAGGGGAAACCCGTTTTGGTGGCCACACCGTATAAGGCGTCATTCTTGAAATAGTCTAGACCAGTGGCTACCAATTACCTACTAGTCAAGGACCCCCCAAGAGGCTATTTGAGATTGGCGGACCCCCCTGTTTTTTCTAATCATTAGAATATAATATATTCTATGTATATAAAATAACACTCCCCATTTTAATAATTTATGTTAGAAAACCCACAAAAGTAGGAATTTGACACAGCGAATCCGAGTCAAATATGTTTTTACATACTTTTATTTTTACACTAACTTTAGTTGTAATAGTAATCAATATAATAGTAATAGTTAACACAAAAAGGTTATTTAGACCGACATGAAAATTTATTAACTAAGAAAAAGTTCAAATTAATTCATTTGGGTCTAGTATTAGTGAGATAAGTGAAACCTCTTCTTTTTTCTCATCACTTCTTGAAGATCAGGCTGAAGGCCGGACACTGACTTGAAAATCCGAATGCATGTCAAATCTATTTCTATACTTGTTTTTCATGTAGTAATGCGCAGGTGTGTGAGGAGGAGGGGAAGATTTTTATTGATTAAGATTAGGCCTACTGTTGTTAAATTATTATTTTAACTTTTTATTTTGCTAAATTTTGGCGGTTGTCGCGGACCCTCGGGAGTCTTTGGACCACCTTTTGGGAATCACTGGTCTATACTGCTCCGATGATGGGAAAATTAGAGTCTGAATCCCAGTCGGGTGTACTGAGGGTGGTTTTACCAAATGTGGGTACACTTCCTCTAAAGTTGACCTTTCTCATCCTAGCACACTAGCGTTATTAGTACATATGGGTATAACTTGTATGGGTAGTAAGACAGGCTAATAAAAAAAATAAAAACATAATATTTAATACTAGTCTTAAGTTAGTCTTATTTAAAAAGTAAGGAACTTTTTTGACAGTAATTAAAGTTATTAAAGCCATTTTCATATATTTATACGTCGAATTGTGTGGTCTGCAGCTGTCACGTTTCATATAAATGAAATAATACAAATAATAAGGTACAAAGCATATAGCCCGAACGGGCAAAGTACCGTGATTAAATTACTAAAGGTTTTTATTTCATTATTTTTGAAACCCTCTTCCCCCACCTAAGAGATAGCAAGATTTTACCTTCCCTCCCCCTTCTAGAGTACATAATTTTTATGATTTAATACATTAGATTGTTTTAATCGTTTGATCATTTTTAGACGTATGGATTGGTAACAAAGCGAGTGATAAGAAGTTTTAAAATACTTTAATTTCAGTAAGAAACTGAAATGTAAGTGAAATTTTACTATAAAAAAAAAAGATGACAAAAAAAAAGATTTTATCTCACTATAAACATTTATAAAAAAAACTTACGTGCAATTGATTATCTGATTCCTCCCACCTCGGTAAGAAAACGTAAGAAAATACTAACCTCCCCCAACCCCAAAATCCTTACGTAATTTAAGGATGGCCCCTAAGGAGAGGTGAAAAAAAGTTATCACGCCAACCACAAAAAAAAAGTTTGTATTTTCTAAAAGTTATTTCTTACCATAATCCTGCTATAGACACAATATCATCCTTGTAGCGCTGGCCAAGCGGTTTAAAGTAATGTACTCGTATTACATATGAAGATCGGGACTAGACTTTGACTGGATGCACCGAGAATGTGTTTTCTACATGTGATCTAAGGTAAATGTGGGCGGATTTTCTCAAAAGTAACCCTTCCTCAATCTAACCCTTTATATTAAGTATATAATGTTCCTTGTATGGACTAAGCCAGTAACGAACGGGTGCTGAAGGAGTGCGGTTTGAGAGGGAATCGAGTAGGACAACGGGAAAGAAGCATCTTACGTTTGTTTGGGTGTGTTTAGAGGATGAGTGTGGATCGATAGACGAAGAAAATATATGAAGGTAGAGTGTGTGGATCAAAAGGATTAGGCCATGTAAGAGGTGGCTAAATATTGTAGACGAATGTGGGAAAGAGAAACGTTAAGAGTTTCAAGAATAAAAGAGCATGTATGACTCGGTGTGTGGATGTTGTTTAAGCGAAGGGAGTATGCAAGGATAGAAAAGTGTGGAAAAAGTGAAGATGGATTAATTAGTATGGAGTTGTTAATTTAGTCATTTGCGCTCCTGAGCCGGAATTTACTCTTAAACAGGAAACTTCAATTAATGATACTTTTGATTATTACATACATTTTATTTTGACCTCAAAAATGAGTTCAAAAGGACACTGAATGTTTACAATTATCTTAAGTCAGAGATATTTAATCTTTTATAGTTAGTAAATTAGAGTTGAAATTAATATATTGAATATATTTTTTTTCATAGATTTAAAAAAGTAAAGCATAGATTTAAAAACATTAATTTAAAGTCGAGGTACCACAGTAAATATATGTGTACATTGGATCAGGAAGATTTGGTGCAGGGTCGGGTCCGTTCTGTAGTGTGGGACGGTCATAGGGTGAGAGCCTTGAGGATAGTTAATTTGGGGCTGGTATTCATGACAGAAACACTTCTAGTCAGAATTATACCTCAAAATATTGGGTAAGTTTTATCCAAAACCTTTGGAAACAGCCCTCATGTTATGTACTTAGTCTGTTTTAGTCCTGAATTCAAAGTCACGGCTTGTCTTTTGCCTGAAGTCGACCCCCTGGTTTTTTTCTACTTCTTCCATCCTTTCATAAGTTAAGACACCCACGAAAACGCACACAAGGAGAGGATCCTTCCACTTTGTTGGGCCTTCGAATCCTTAGAGGACGATAGTGCTTCTACCTAGTGGAATATCACCTCAGACACATGGTATGAAATGGAAACATGAAAGACTACGTATTACCGTCTCACTACCCAGAAGTAGAGTTCGATTTTTGTACCTAGCATCTTATTGTTCACTCGTCCGGGCTATCCGCATAATCACAATAAATAGGGTAAAGATGATGAAAGTAGAATTTGAGAGAAAATGCACAAGCATTTTCGTTTGGTGGAGAGGGAAATTTGGTAAAACACCTATTACAAAACATTCTGGTAGAATTTTAGAGGAAATGTACCCACATTTGCTTGGAGTTGTTGGAATACCCTTAGGGCAGGAAAAAACCTTCAGTACAGCTGACTGGGATTCAAATGCCAGTCACCTTGTCACCAGCATTACAGATTAGATTTGAATAATGTCTTTATTCGCGTGCCAGCTAATGCGGGCTATTACATTTCTCTTTAGTTATTTAGTGTGACCTATGTAATGTGTGAGGTATGCAGGCAAGGGGGAAAACCCAATATTAAGTTATATTATACTATGGTGTCATAAAAAGTATAGCCAGTAGATTATATTTATGCTCCTAAAATGGCGCCTAGCCTAATTACATAATGATTTCTGAAACATGCTATGGATTCTATTCCCGGCATGGCCGAAAAATGTTTCATTGGTGAAATGTGTGTTTACCCTTTCACAGAGATAAATTAACGGCCGAAGACTGGATGTTGTGCCTGTCTTAGTCTTAAGTTAGATTATATTGCATATTATACTACGACAGGTCTAGCAAGCCTGTAGTGGAAAATATATGGCTTGAATAAAAAACTGACCTAGGTCACATACTATAAACAGTCATGGATGTAAAGTAAAGTATAAGCTTATTGGTATTCATAGCGCACTGATTTTCAGATGTTTACATTTACAAAACACATTTGATCTTCCTCTTACCTGGTGGGCCATCCAAACATTAACACTAGTGAGGCAGAGACTAGGAAGATAGAATTTAGATGATATATACATGCTTTTACGTGTAAGAAGCGCGGGGAAACACATCCCACCTGTACAGGGTATTTGAACCCTAAAATCTTCATCATCGGCAAATTAGAACAGACGAGCTTGACACCTGGTCCAAAAGCCCACTGAAGAGGATTATTTTTTACTTTCTCTCTATCTTACAGGTAGAGAAAGTATGGTGATCGTCAAAAAAATCGAACTCGAGATTTTGATGAATTTTGACGTTTCATGACTTCCTGAATCCGAAAAAGTGGTTTTTGAATTTCCGTCTGTCTGTCTGTCTGTCTGTCTGT
>CABFWB010000646.1:126693-138050 GCA_902151455.1 Timema bartmani | reverse complement strand
TAAAAAAATAAAAAAATAAAAATGAATCCCTTTTGATTGTTGGAGACACAATCTTTTGTTTGCTAGCAGAGCTGTAGGTGAGCAAACAATCAAGGCTAGATACTTATCACCGAGAGACGGGGGGCGCCTGATGTCATGACAAATATTGACCCGGTGACACCCGCCGCGCCCGTCACAGGCCGGAACATGGCGTCACCCGGTTGTCGTGAAGACACTTCCGCTCGGTACACTAACCTGTCCCTGTCCACCCTTTTATCACCTCCTCCTCAACGTGTCACGCAGTCCTTCGCTTTGTTATCTCCCCTCCACCCTTCGTCTGTTTTCATCTTGATTATTCCTTCGCTGTATTTTTGTGTTTTTCATGTTCTTCCCCCCCCCCTTTTCCTCTGTCGCAGCTAATTAAAAATTACATAGGAGGCCAGGATGTGGCTTAGTGAAGCTTCTTTGTAATTCGCAGAAAGCCAATTAAATTTAATCTGGTTTGTTTACGAATTTTTCTTTTGCCGTTAATTACTATACACATATATAGGACTATTAAACACAATAGCTAAGCATCTACAACTTAGCTACAGTAGGATTGTCAAACGAACGTAGGTTTCTGACAGTTACAAAAGTTACTAGATCTACTTTAATAATTTAATAGTCATCGCACACAGTTGACAACATCGTACAAGTCAACTTTCTTTCCTGTTAAAATCGCAGGGTATGATGAAACCTGATTTTGGTAGGAAGACCGTTCTGGGAGGCCTTATTTCTTACCAGAACACATCCCTATTGTATAATAGTATTTTGGTAGTCTAAAAGGTCTTCTAGAACGGGCTTCCTTTTTAAATCAGAACCGCCTCGGTGACGTAGTTAGCTAACGTGCAAGTTTTGTGTTGAGCTAGATTACCGAGGATGGGGAGATTGAGGTTCGAATCTAGCTCGGGTGAACTGGGGTGGTTTTTCCTAAATGGTTTTCCACTCTCCCTACACTCAAATGTGGGTTCACTTCCTCTATTTTCAACCTTCCCAATTACTAACCCATTAGTGCAATTAGCACTTAAGCGTATAGCCCGAACGGGTAATAAGATGCGGTGCTCAGTATATATATATTAAAATCAGGGTATAGTAAAGCCCAGAGACAGTTGAGACGAATAATAAAGCGGGTCATAGAAACAGACAGACCTGATAGATGACATCAACGCCAATCATCCGACATTCAAGCCAGGGTTTAGGATATTTTAACACTTGGAAAAAAAATCCACCCACCAGTATTTTGCTAGGCACCGTCTGGGTTAAAACCAGGGTCCTCTGATTGGTCCCACCTAGAGCCCATTCGCCATAAGAATGGTGGTAACTGACAACTGGTGGAAGATGTAAAAACTGTTAAAAAAGAATAACACGATTAAAAACAAACGGTTTGCTGTGAACACTCACACAATCAGAGCAAGTTCCTGCTAGCTCTCTCTATACAGTATTGACTGTTCTAATGTCTGCTCTGCCACCTCTTGACCATCTATTGAACATGGCTTTTGGGTCTCTTCCCCTTAAGTATTTTTTATCCTTCAGTACCCCTCTCACCCCATTATTCCCAGTCAATCAGCCGATCGTTTGATGTATACATTTCTATCATGCTCTTTGTGTACCTTCTGTGTTCATATGTGAGTATATGAGTGCGTGCTATCGGGAGAAAAATTCCCTAGTACGTGGTCGTTAACATTGTTGTATACATACCTTTGACTGACTAACACACAAGAATTTTAGATGGAGAGAGAAGAAGGAAGGGGTGAAAAAAATAATGTTTTTTTAAAATTCAATTTTTACGTTGAAGAGGCAATACACTTTAATTAACTTTTTTTCCACACCACTCTTGTTTTTTATTTAAATAGGTATTTACTTTGTCTTTTGTCACGGATGAGTATTTCCAGTCTGTTTGTGAAATAGAATGTGGGAGCGAATGCCGATGAAACGTATTTTTATTTTAACAAAAATAAAAAATAAAATTGGTTTCAATTTAGTTACGCTGTTCGATATCTTTACCCGAAAATATTTATATTCAAACGAAGCATTTAAAATAAATGTTATATTTATTTCTAATGTGCTTAACTTATTTGAATATTATTATTTATTTTTATTCGAGTAATTTAACGTGTACTTTCTGAACTGACTGATTATATCAGCACACGATAATTTCTATGAGTGAGGGTGAAAGGTCCTGCCAATTTTGCTAGTAAAGGTATTTTCACGTACCTTCCAGGGTTCTTTTACACGCCACAATTGACATGGGACCGACGGCTTTACTTCCCCTCCGCAGGAAGTTGTGCTACGGATTTTATTGTTAAAAAATTCCGTTGACCTCGGCTGGGTTTGAACCCACGGACATCGGGTACTGAGGCAAGCACTTTACCCCAAGACGACCGAGGTCGACTATTTAAGTGTTATTGACTTTTAAATAATAACAGTAATATGTTTTCATCACAAGTTTAATTAATGACTTAAAATAAGAGTTTGGATTGAGGAAGTTTGTTGAAAGGAACTGCACTTGCATTTGCCTGGGAAATTGATGGAATAAACATTTTGATAAGTTATATAGACAAAATTACTGCCAATGCACACGTCCCAGATTCGAATCGCTAACCGAAACCAAACTCAATGCAAGTCTAACGCCTTGGACCCCTTGTCCACCAATGGGGATAAATTACAATTTTGTTCTTTACTATTACTACTAATTAGAGTAATCAGCATAAATGAACCTCAGTTAGGCTGACCGGAATTCGAACTTCCACCTACCCGTCATCGGCGAACCATACTAAACGAGACTGACTCCTTTGTTTATATGCCAAATAGTGCGAGAAAATTTCTTTATTATTTACCCACACGCCTAAATAAAATCTGATTTTTTCGCATATTTTAACATAAGCATATAGTTTTTTCTTTATAACCTGTATTGGTGGACACGTGGACTAAATGTCAGGTTCATCTAGTATCGTTTTCCGGTGTTGGGATGGCGGGTGCTAGAATCCCAGCTCGACGCATTGAGGAAGAATTTTTGTTTCCCTAAATTGTTTCCCACTCTCCCTTCACGCATATTCGGGTACATGTCCTCTAAAATATACCTTATTCATTCCTACCCCATTAGTGTAATTAAATTTGACAAGACTCAATGGGTAATACATAGTAAGAAAGGGAGCAAAATAAACAAACAATTCTATTCACACAGACTCATGTAGATCCACCGAAAAATACAAGTTGATGTGAACAGGAACATGTATTGTGAATTTGGTTCGTCTCTCCTCACAGTTCTGAAAGGATATAAAAATATACATATCTCAAATAAATGGCGCGCGGCTTACACGTTGAATAGAAAAACGCTACCAACTCTCTTTTATCATGAAGATATTCTATCTTTTTACTCAACGTATATATTTACAATAGACCCTATAGAATCAAAACTGAAAAAGGATGAACCAAACCATACTTGGACCAATATGACTTGCCACATGGACTAGCCTCTGAGGAACTTTATTTGACGTTCTCTTATCACAAACAAAACTTTTGACGTTCTAGAGCGTAAAAATAATGAGATCCGAAATCACTCGTTCCTCATCTACTTTCTTATCATGCTAGGACATAGAAAGTATTATACCACTGGGACTCAAATTTGTTCTTGTTTGAGGCGGTTGCTGGTATATTTACTTAAAATTCTACCTACTGATCCTATTAACTTTAATTTAATTTAGTTTAAGGCTCAACCTTGGTTAAAGTTTAAAAGCATTGGTGCTTTAAAACAATTGTTATAGTGAATCGTTGCTTCTACCACGTAGAAAAAGAAACGATTACTTGTACATATTTAAATAAGTTATACTTGATGAAGGATAGGGAAGGAAAATGCATCACAGAAATATATAAGATCAATAAATAAGTTTATTAAAATGCAAACAATAAGATATAAAATTACATATGAGTGAATAGATTTTAATTCAATTAATTAACGATAACTATATTCTGTTATCGAGATAGAAAACCTTCGGTTGGATGAGTAGGTATTAATACTTTGTAGACAAGGAACCGACAGAAGTTAAATAGAACATTTTGTTTAGTTAAACATCTCTAAAAATAGGGATATTCGCTCTTATTCGAACGAAGAAGCATCTGCCACAACTCGGCAACGGTAAAAAGGGAAATTAAGTTTTAGGCAATATACAATTTAACCAGGCTAATACCAGACTAATACCTGAGAGGTCTAATCATGAAAAATAGTGAAATAATTGAAAATAGAAACATAGCATCAAATTCTATATTTTTAGAATTACTAAGAAGAATATTAATTAAGCTAACTAGCTTGTATTAACTCTCATGGAGAGTTACGAAAAACCAAAGAATAATATACTATAAGGGGAGCTTCCATTTTACAAATAATAGATGGCTATCAATCAGGCATCTACACAGTAGTTTACTATGGCTGGTCATTTCCTAATGAGTAATGCCAGAGCAATCAATAGTAAATTTATACATTTACTCATTACTAGGGCATACAATAGCTAATACAAACTATATTTGAACACTTAGATAAATATGGCGCCTGAAGGGGCCGGAACAAAGCATTATCCTCGTGGGCCACTACTTCAATCTAGTAGTTCTCCCACAGGTTGATCATTGTAAATAGCTACACAAAAAGGGCGCAATCGTGACATCAACCAGTCACTGACCTAGTTAGGTCCAAGAAGAAAGTGTTAGATGATCGTATTGTAGCCCTAAAAAGATTCTAAACGAGATAATACCGTTTGGGGTGTAATAAAAATATAACAATGTCTTAAGGACTTAGAAAAGGAAATCAAATTCATGGACTCAGTATACACAATCACCTGGTCCTATACATATGTAGAGCATAGAGCCCCCGTATTTAAACTATGCCTTATGGGCATAGGGAAATAATCGTCAGACTATCTGACCCAAGAAACTATGTCTGATGGACATAGAAAATAAGGTCAGACATTCCGACTAAAGAAACTATGTCTGATGTACATAGAAAATAATGTTAGACCTTCTGACATTAAAACTTGTATCTGATGGACATAGAAAATAACTCAGACACTCTAACACAAAACACTATGTGTGATCGACATAGAAAATAAAGCAAGACATTCTAATACGTTAGACTATGTCTGATGGACATAGAAAGCAACGTCAGATATTCTGACATGATATTCAATGTCTAATCGACATTGAAACTAAAGCAAAACATTCTAATACACGAAACTATGTCTGATGGACATAGAAAGCAACGTCAGATATTCTGACACGATAATCAATGTCTAATCGACATTGAAAATAAAGCAAATCATTCTAATACATGAAACTATGTCTGATGGACATAGAAAAGGAGTTTAGAATCTAATGTATATTCTAAAAAGAAGATACGGATACTCAAAGAGGCTTCCTCTGTGACGCAGTGATGAGACCGACGCCTGACACATCGTGACCACCAGTAGTCTTCGGTGCTGAAGTTTTACGTAGTAGTTCTTCCTCCGGTGAATAAATACAATGTAATACAAAAATGTGAGTCACAGAGACGCCGTTATATAGCAACAGAACTGCCTTGGAAAATGAACTCTATCAGGAGATCTAAGGGGGAGAAGAGGGGGAAGAGTTGCGAAATAACTCCACTTTATCACTAGCGCTGTTAGAAGGTGTGGCGAGCAGAGACAATAATCTCTCTTTTCTTCGACGTGTGCCCTTCGATCAAGACGTGAAAATGCTCGCGATGCCGAAATGGTCTGCTAGGGCAATGTTTCTTGGGCGCTTGGGCGTTTCCCGGCAACATCTTATTGGAATAGATTAGTACTTGTTATCTTGTTTTAATTGTCTTTATGGACTTTTATTTGTCTTTATGGAATTTTAACTTTAGATGTCATTATATAAATGACATACTACAATAGGGGGTACCATTTTTATGGCCAGGTGCCATATTTAAACATACATTGTTTTAGTTAATCTAGTTAAACTAAAACGTAGCAAATTAACGTCTCTATAACTTTGGTATCCCAAACTCGAGTCTTTGGTTTTAGTAGTGGTTAGATAATTTGAGACTTTGTTTCTATGATCAAATATATAGCTCCAAAATTTGTTTTAAGGGGCAACTCAATAACTCGAGACTTTGTTTTAAGGAGCGGCTAGATAATTATAGACTTTGTTTCAAGGAGCAGCTAGATAACTTGAGACTTTGTTTCAAAGAACGGCTAAATAACGCGAGACTTTGTTTCAAAGAATGGCTAAATAACTAGAGATTTTGTTTCAAGGAGCGGGTAGATAACTTGAGACTTTGTTTCAAGGAGCAGCTAGATAACTCGAGCATTTGTTTCAAGGAGCGGCTAGATAACTCGAGAATTTGTTTCAAGGAGCGGGCAGATAACTCGAGACTTTGTTTCAAAGAGCGGCTAGATAACTCGAGAATTTGTTTCAAGGAAAGGCTAGATAACTCGATAATTTGTTTCAAGGAGCGGGTAGATAGCTCGAGACTTTGTTTCAAAGAGCGACTAGATAACTTGAGAGTTTGTTTCAAGGAACGGCTAGATGAGTTGAATAGAAAAACACTATAAAAAGCTTAGAAGTGCATCATAATAAGCTTCTGTGCCAAGATTGATTTTCCTTTAAACAAGGAAACTTGGCAACTATTCGGGCCCATGCCATCGCCTTGTGTACTAATAAACTCCTTCTGAATGACATTAACAATGTTTTGCAAGGTTGTTCCAATTTACAGGGACCTTTACACGAGTCGGTGATTTGACCAATATAATCTTACATTTCTGTGGACGCAGGAAAATAAACTCATCGATCATGTCAGTCTATTCTAGGAAGAGAGAGGGGTAAAGTCTAGCGACTACCCTGTCAAATTCAAGCTATTGTTTTTAAGATAGCGTGTAGGGGAACGCTGTCAAGGTGAATACTTTAGCAATTTTAATAGAAAAAAATGTTCCTGGACAAAATCAATAGTGCATTGGTACCTAGCTATGTTTAGTTTAATTTACAACCCGTAGTATTAGCAACAGTTCTTGAGTATTTGTCATGAGCATGGGTTGCATCTGAACAGAGCAATTTTTTAAAATCTTAATTTAAAATTTTTCTTTTCAAATATCACTATGGCCACAACAAAATTCAAGAGCTATTGAGGAATTTTATCTGTGGAAAATTAAACTAATCGTAGGCTATCTACTGGAGTATTACTTCATTAATTTAGAAAAAAAAAAAGTTTTGATGTTATAGCAATTGTAATAATACTGAGCTCAGCTCACGTTACCCTCCACCTCAACTTAAGCCGGTAGAAACAATGTTTTATGAGTGTAAGTCTTGAGTTTTGTTTATTTATACTCTATAAATTTAAGCTCATGGCCGGTCTAACAATTTGAGTGTTCTTATCCTAACGTTGTTCTAGATGTTAAAATAGTTTGAGTAGTAAAAATATTTAGACTTAATGTTAAAATTTATTCCTGGGAGTCTACAATAGTTATAGTTTTGCAAACACATTTAATGGTTTGCCCAGAAAATTATTCTTCCGCCCCTTTTTTTTTCTGAAAATACTCACCAATTTTAAAGCTTTAAATTCTGATGGTGTGGCATTCAAAACCGTAGCCGCTTGATAGGCAAATTATTTTTTCAAAATATTTTGTTCACTGTTTGGGCACTTGGGAATAAGTACTATTTCGTGTTTTATATTTATGTATGGAATATATTTTGGTCACCTCATAGAAGAGATAATATGGACATTTCGACTATATAATTTTATAAAGCCGTAAACTAAAAACTCAAAAGACGTCGGTTTTTTCCATCTATTTTAAGTTTTATTTAGGTAAGTGTTAATGTGATCATACATTTTCAGGCTAAAAATAGATCTTAGACAGGAGTTTTGGACTTTCTGTTTTACGCTTTTTCTATTTGAGAAGTTCTGAGATGAAGTAGAGATTTGACAGGACCAATGATTAACATATGGCTGATTTTAAGTTATTGGGTAATATTAGGGCAGAAGGAAGAGGAAGTACAGGAACAGCTACAGGAATGGAATGTGGAAGTGAATAAAAAAAAAAGTTTTGATGTTATAGCAATTGTAATAATACTGAGCTCAGCTCACGTTACCCTCCACCTCAACTTAAGCCGGTAGAAACAATGTTTTATGAGTGTAAGTCTTGAGTTTTGTTTATTTATACTCTATAAATTTAAGCTCATGGCCGGTCTAACAATTTGAGTGTTCTTATCCTAACGTTGTTCTAGATGTTAAAATAGTTTGAGTAGTAAAAATATTTAGACTTAATGTTAAAATTTATTCCTGGGAGTCTACAATAGTTATAGTTTTGCAAACACATTTAATGGTTTGCCCAGAAAATTATTCTTCCGCCCCTTTTTTTTTCTGAAAATACTCACCAATTTTAAAGCTTTAAATTCTGATGGTGTGGCATTCAAAACCGTAGCCGCTTGATAGGCAAATTATTTTTTCAAAATATTTTGTTCACTGTTTGGGCACTTGGGAATAAGTACTATTTCGTGTTTTATATTTATGTATGGAATATATTTTGGTCACCTCATAGAAGAGATAATATGGACATTTCGACTATATAATTTTATAAAGCCGTAAACTAAAAACTCAAAAGACGTCGGTTTTTTCCATCTATTTTAAGTTTTATTTAGGTAAGTGTTAATGTGATCATACATTTTCAGGCTAAAAATAGATCTTAGACAGGAGTTTTGGACTTTCTGTTTTACGCTTTTTCTATTTGAGAAGTTCTGAGATGAAGTAGAGATTTGACAGGACCAATGATTAACATATGGCTGATTTTAAGTTATTGGGTAATATTAGGGCAGAAGGAAGAGGAAGTACAGGAACAGCTACAGGAATGGAATGTGGAAGTGAATATTTAGCATGGTGAAATATGAAGTGATAGTGACAAGGAAGAGGATAAGGCCTAGTAAAGTTATAAAGTTGGATAGAGTAGAGCTGAGAAAAGTAAAGAACGTAAAATATCTTGGAAGCATAATTGAGGTAAAAGGTGGAAGTAGAGAGATCTAGTGAGAAGTTTACATTCGGGAGAGTTGTTCTATAGGTGTGTAAGAGACTTGCTATGGAGAAAATAAGTGCCCTTAAAGTGTAAGGAAGTGTTGTACAGCGAGTAATTTGCACTCATATTCACAGAGGCACCATAAAAATGGACAGTGAATGTAAGAGAAACTAGGAAAGTGGAGTTAATAAAAATGAATTTTGAAAGGAGGATGTTAGCTGTCACGAGGAGGAAGAGGATTAGGATTGAAGTTATCCGGGGAAGAGTGGGGGTACAGGGAGTACATGAGATAGTAGAGGAAGCAAGTCTGAAATGGTATGGGCATGCAATGAGGATGGAGAAGGAGATGATTCCAAAGAAAATTATGAAAATTAAGAATGTGAGAAAAAGACCGCAATGGAGGCCAAGAAAGAGATAATAGGAGCAGATAACAGAAAGTGTGCAAATGAAGAATAGAAGCAATTTAAGGAAGAAGAATGGTGGAAGGATAGAGGAAGATGGAGGCATTTTGCTAAACTGACTCGGCCACGGGTTGGAAACAGTTGATGATGATTGTTATGGTAATTTGTGTTTGAAGTAGTTTGTTAGTTTAAGTTTAAGGAGGTGCTAGTCATCGTGTCAGTATAATATGTCAGTAATATCATATTCTTCGGAATGTTGGTAGTTGACTTGCTATGTGAGAATAATATAGTCACTTTACACTAATAAATTAGATATGTAACAGCCTAAGCCCCTTTAAAAATTTGAAAACCATTTTATTGAAAGCTTGATTTTATATTATTTCCTGCATGCATTATTAGCCCACCGGACATTTAAATGTTCCCGTGTGCATATACTAGTTTTCCCAGGCATCAATAATCTTTTAAAAATATTGGTTTATTTTTTAAATGTCGAGTACTCCTCCAAGGTAAGTGTTTACTTTGCTAAAGGTCAGTCGTTTAGTAGTTCAAATAATGTGTGTCCTACTTAACGATTTTTACCAACCAGCTCTAGTTGTGGTTATACTATTAAAGTTGATAAATTTATTTGAAGGTACTTTATTAGTAATTTGATACGCTTTAGCCCTCGCCGGTGGGCCCGTGGTCTAAATGTGAACCTCAATTAAAGAGGTCGAAGTTCAAATCGAGGTTGGGTGTATCGAGGGTGTTTTTTCCTAAATTATTTCCCACATTTCTTTCACGCAATTGCGAGTACATGTCATATAGGTTACACCTTACTTATTCCTACTTCACTAGCGTAATTATCAGAAACCTTATCTCAGTTGGTAGTGTGTCTGTCTACTGAACTAACCGTCCCGAGTTCGATTTATTGCATAGCCAAATTTTTTATCATTTGTGAAATGTGGATTTTCTTTTTTTACAGTGAAGAATTAACGGCTGGGGGGCTGGATGTTGGGTCTGTTTTAGATATAAATTAGTTTATAAGTCGTGAGCTGATGTAATCAGTTGGTTCAGAAAGTGCACGTTAAATAACTCAAATAAATTAAATGAAACTCACCTAATTAACCTGTTCGTATAAGTCTATCAGTGGTGTAAAAAAAAGTTGAATTTATCTTGTTTCAGTTAAATATATACTTTACAAGTGCATTTTAATAATTAATGCATAAGTAAACCATGATGGTTGTCCACTGGTAGTAGTTCCATTTAAGTGAAGAACTACAACCCTTATACGAGAAACGAACTCAAGAACCTTGGCTTTGAGCGCCAGTGCTGTACCACTTAGTACCGTAGTTCTTGATCAGTGACGTACACAGACACATATCCAGGATTCGATTCCCATATAACATTTCTCATTTATCACTTAATTGAAATATTAAAGTTATTTAATATTATAAAAACTAATCATATCCACATATTAAATCATTAAATCCCCTTCACTCACTTACCCTGTCCCTCATTCGTGTATATTCGTGTATTCCGACTCTCAGATACTTTACAAAATAAACTCTCTTTTTAAATATCGGCATAGATTAAAAACCAATAAAAGTATTTTATTAACCAATTTCTATCTTACGACTAAAATTTAAGTATACGAGCTAATTTTAAAGTAGATACTTTCCGTTTTCCCCGATTAAGTATACTTTGTAGATTGCAGATTGATTTTATGTACAAAGTTTAGGATTTATTTTGAGCTACATAAATAAACAGTCACGCACACACACGGAACATCTGACGAAATATAATGTCAAGATTACCTTGACAACGAAATAAACAAGTTTCTTTGAAAGGACAGGTTTTTAATACAAGTGCAATAATAACCAAAAGTTAGAAACTTCACCAAACTACTGTGCATGCCATGAATAAGTTTTTTTCCCCCTTTCCTCTTTTT
>CABFWB010000646.1:88116-104255 GCA_902151455.1 Timema bartmani | reverse complement strand
CTCCACACTAATTTCACACCTACCTGCTTCGATGGTTGCATGGTCTAACGCGCTTCTCTCGATGACTGGGAGATCGAGGTTCGAATCTTGGTTGAGTGTACTGAGGGTGGTTCTTACAAAATGGGTTGCCCCTCTCCCTTCACACAAATGCGGGCATAATTTCTATAAGAATAACCTTCTTAATCCCTAAAACCATTAGTGTAATTAGTACATAAGTGTATAACTCAAACGGGTAGTTAGAAGTGGTGCCAAACAAAAATTCTCACCCAAATGCTAAATCCTAAAGTAAGATGTTTTGTTTTTTGCATGTTAACAAAATTCATTGACTAAATTTGGTACCCTTGCGAATATAATATGACTGTACAGTGCTTTTTATACCACCTTTACATACTGCCAAACTCAAATATTTATTATCTTATTGGAAAAACTTTTAAAAATGTTTAAGTTTAGAAGCTATTAACATTAAAAAAAAGTGTGATCAATTTAATAAACGGTAAAAAGGTAAACTGGAACAATATTTAGACATTCAATATTGAAATAAATGGCATGATAAACCACACAGATTTTCCCGTGCTTTTGCCTAAAAATGGAGATATTTACTCAACACTCGTAAAATATGTGAAACAAAATAATATTCATTGCTGCAAAAATATTTCACCAAATAGCATAAGTTAAAAATAATGTACACACTGATACAGAAACATATTGAGAAAAATGTAACATGTTTTTTCACCAAAGCTTATCACAATAAATCTCCTAGAACTCGATTTAAAAATATATTTGCTAACATTTTAGAAAATAATGGCTTTATAAAAATAGATTTTACATACAGTTTTTTTATTTTTAATATAACTAAAACTTTACACTAATAAGCTATTTAGTATCTCAAATAATTGCGAAGATTTGGTGAACATTTGAAATTTTCACTCATGTAAATTATCTTCAAAGTGACTTTCATGGGAAAATGAGAGTTGTCATTTTGTTTGTAATGTTAAAATAATCCTTGAGACTAAATTTAACCAAAATTGTTAGAGCAGATTTTGAGAACTTATATATTTTTTCTCTTTTCACCCTTAGTAATTTACCATTAATTTTAGGGCTGGATGGATAGTTCCAATATCACCTCTGAGGAACCTTATGAAAACCCTAAATATGAGGTTTTAGCCCGATTGGTAAAATAGTTTCATATTCTTTAAATTGAAAAATGACACCAGGACACGGGAATCGATCATGGGACCTTCAGCTTGATACGCCAATGCTATAACGCTGAGCTATCTAGGAATCATTTAGTGCCCAAGGCTAATATTAACTCATATTTTAAGGCAGAGTCTGTGATGGACGTGAGGAAATCGTCATCTACATATGAGCGATCAATTAAGATCGTGAGCTATCAGATAACGCAACCATCTTGGACTCATTAGTTGGCTTTTTGCTGCCAATTTTTGAATGGCAACTGTACGAATGCACATATCATTATGGATTAAATAGTCGAGCTATTATATTTGTTAGTTACAGTTATGGCCGCATCTAAATATCATAATCTTTAAATTGAAAAATGACACCTGGACACGGGGCTTTGCTATTTATTACATCAAAATAGTATCAGCTCCAGTCCCAGTAACAGACAGACAGCATTAAATTTTTTTTTATTAAAATCTTGATTTTGAATTTTTTTTTTTTTTACGATAATAATGCTCCCTCTCTCCAAGAGGTCACGATAGATTAAAAATGCTGTCAGGAAAAACTAGAGAATTTTATTATATTCGTTTAGCAGCCACCATGCTTTGTTTTATCTCAGTAAAAACAGAAAATGTAAATGAGTGTGTGCCTATCTATGAAATAAAAACACGTCCATAGAAAACAATTTTCTATAAAACATATTACTAAATGCTGACAGTGATGACCCTCTTTTATATCCCTTTCTCTTGAAAATAATCGTTCTAGCGAGTCCATTGATGAGATAAAAGCTTAACTAACAAAAATGTTACACTGAATCAAATTTAAACTGATAAGGTTAAGTGTACTTACCTGTCGCTTGGATTGATTGGTCGTTTCCAAGTGCACGAGCCTTTACATTGCTTTGATCAATCAGGCCGCGCGATGAGTGAGTTAGGGAAAGTGGCTTGGTGGAAAAAGGGGAGGGGGGGTCATAAGTAGCCAATTGTCTTCAGTGCGGAGGCCAAACGTGTGGTTGTTTGTTCTCTGCAAACAACTAATTTCTTTCTTTGGGGAGGGAGGTTAGGTTGCGCTTTGTCTGCGTGATCATGATTGAATTAAAATGGGGGGAGGGGGAGTTGTTGACTCAGAAATGGGCGGAGGGTAGTTATAGTGGACATAAGAGGGGTGATTAATCGCATGGTGGATATTGTTAATGTTGTATCTCATTACGAGCTACACATATATACATGTGACGTTTTGAGTGGATTTTTTAAAGTTGTCCATTGAAATTCCTCAATAATGATACTGTATTAAACGTATCATTTTCAAAATACATAGCATATACCAGAACACGACTTACAAACTAAATTAATCTAGGACAATAAGCCTAGAACTAAACACTCAATCCTATCTCATATGTGTATTAATTGGATAACAAGATGAAACTGTATGTGAATAATAAATAAGTAAAACCTGCTTCGGTGGCCGCATGGGTTAAGATGTTACTATAGTGTTAAACTAGACGGCAAATGATAGGTAGATTGGACTCAGAATCTTGGTCTGGTGTAGTGAGTTTATTTTCCAAAATAGTTTTCCACTCTTCCTCCACGTAAATGCGTGTATACTTCTTCTAAATTTAGCCTTCCTCCTCACTAACGTAATTTGTAGGTACATAAGCGTATAACCTGAACAGATAGTAAGACGCGGTGCTAAAAAATAAATAATAAAAAAATAAGTAAGTCCCAATCAGAAATGAACCAGCGTCATATGGACTAGTGGTTGAACGCTATAACCACTCCAAAAAGGTGTAAGGAGATATAAACAGAAATTTAGTAGATAATTAAGGACAATTATTGATCTGTTGCTCTGCTACAACGGTTTAGCGTCATGATGTTGCTTCTGCTACAACGGTTTAGCGTCATGATGTTGCTCTGCTACAACGGTTTAACGTCATGATGTTGCTCTGCTACAACGGTTTAACGTCATGATGTTGCTCTGCTACAACGGTTTAGTGTCATGATGTTGCTCTGCTACAACGGTTTAACGTCATGATGTTGCTCTGCTATAACGGTTTTGCATCATGATGTTGCTCTACTACAATTTAGCGTCATGATGTTGCTCTGCTACAACGGTTTAAAGTCATGATGTTGCTCTGCTACAACGGTTTAGCGTCATGATGTTGCTCTGCTACATTTTAGCGTCATGATGTTGTTCTGCTACAACGGTTTTAACGTCATGATGTTGCTCTGCTACAACGGTTTAGCGTCATGATGTTGCTCTGCTACAACGGTTTAACGTCATGATGTTGATCTGATACAACATTTTAGCGTCATGATGTTGCTCTGCTACAACGGTTTAGCGTCATGATGCTGCTCTGCTACATTTTAGCGTCATTATGTTGATCTGCTACAACGGGTTAGCGTCATGATGTGTCTCTGCTACATTTTAGCGTCATGATGTTGATCTGCTACAACATTTTAGCGTCATGATGTTGATATGCTACAACGGTTTAGCGTCATGATGTTGATCTGCTACATTTTAGCGTCATGATGTTGATCTGCTACAACATTTTAGCGTCATGATGTTGATCTGCTACAACGGTTTAACGTCATGATGTTGCTCTGCTACAACGGTTTAGCGTCATGATGTTGCTCTGCTACAACGGTTTAACGTCATGATGTTGCTCTGCTACAACGGTTTAGCGTCATGATGTTGCTCTGCTACAACGGTTTAACGTTATGATGTTGCTCTGCTACAAAGGTTTAGCGTCACGATGTTGCTGGCTTCCATCTGGACTCAGTTTTTTTACAAACATGGTACGCGCTGCAGTACAGTACATGAATCTAAGAGAAAAAAAAGAGGTCATAAATCGCCTCACAACAACGCTTATTTTGGTAGCAAGATCGTTCTGAAAGGCCCTATTTCGAATTAGAATCCTAATGCATGGTGGTATTTTGGTAGTATAAAAGGACTTCCAAAACGTAAATTCCTACAATCGTTCTAGAAGGCCTTAAATACCTACCAAAATACTACTATAGGAGAGTTCTGGTACGAAATAATGGCTTTCAGAACAAGCTTCCTACCTAATTCATGGTATAGGTTTGTAGTAAGTTTAATAAGGTAGGCCTATTTGTTTTGCGCTAAGCTAATTAGTCACCTGATGTTTAAGAAAAGGGCTTCAATGCCTTATCTCAGTCAATAGGTGTCTGCCTATTGAACTAAGAGTCCCGGATTGGATTCCTGGCACGGCCAATTTTGTTTTCATTTATTAAATTTGGGTTTATAATTTCAAAATAATTAATGAACAAATGCTCTGCGGCCTGGGTTTGTTGTTGTCTGTACTAGATTTTAATTTAGTCTGTAAGTCGTTTTTATGATATAATCAGTCGGTCTAGAGAGAGTAAGTTAAATACCTCAAATATATTAAATACATTTAATTTTGAAAAGAAACGTTACACATCTATATGATTTAAGTTTATCGGTAAATGTGTATGGGTGTTATATGCCAGGGATCCAAATTTCATAAAATATTGATACTATCTCTAAGAAAAGGTCTTGACCTGTATATTAGCACAAGAGTCACAAAACTTATGAACTTAACGCTGGGTTCTACTCCCAATACTTTGATTCGGACAAGCTGGAAATCTTCTTTGTAAGACAACTTGTAAATAATTATAAGTTTTCTTACTATAAGATCTTATACAATTTAAAAATAAATGGTAAGGTGTATCGCACATAATTTTTCGATCATCTTCCTAAAAATGTAGATATTTACTCAAAACGCGTAGTAAATGTGAAACGAAATAATATAATTTTTGGCAGGAACACTCCACCATAAAGAGTAGTTGAAATAATATAGACTGTTAAAGAAACACACAGAGAGAAAAAAAGAAGTAAAGTCTCTCCCAAACAAAGAGCAAAACAATCAATTTCCCAGGCCTAAATTAAAAACAATATATTTGCATACATCTCATAAAATACTGGTGTTATAAAAATTTATTTCAATCAAAAAGTTTATTTTTATTAGTGCCTACTACAACTTTGGAGGGATAAGTTATTTCGTATTTCAAAGTGTTAAGGAGATATGATAAAATTGGAAATTTACGCTAATGTAAAGTACCCTNAGTAAAAGGATAATTTACATACGATACTTTAAAGAAAAATACCTTCATCCATGACTTTTTAAATATATGAGAGCAGTCCAAAAATCAACTACATTATACCCTCAAAGTGATTTTTGTGGGGAAATGATAACTGCCATTTTATTTATTATGTTCATAGCCTGAATACGAATTTTAATCAAAATCGTTTGAGCAGACTTTGATAAAATCAATTTTTTTTTCTGTTTTAGCTCTTCAGTAAACTACCCTTAATTTTAGGGTTAGATGTATAATTTTAAAAACTCCTTGGGTGAACCTAATGAAAACCCTAGATACCATCCCTATCGGTAAAATAGATCCGGCTCTAGTCCTTGATACAGACACATATATACAAACTGATGGTATCACGAAAATAACTATTTCGGTTTCAGTGTGTCATGAAACGTCTTTATTTATCTAAATTAAAAGCTAGATTTTTGTTAACGATCATACTTTATCCATCCAATGGGTCGCGAGAAACTAATGATAATTAATTGATTAATTAACAAATTTTTCCTAGTTTTCTCCTACTCATTTCATGCAACGTGGACAGCTTAACCTTCCTGTTAGCCTACTAAGGATGTCCTTAACATTTTTTAAAATTTATGTATCTATGCGAGGTATTTATCTTGCACTTTCTGAACCAACTCATTATAATTGCAAATTAGTTACAAACTAACTTAATCACTCCTGACTTGGACCTAAAAGTATAGGACTCAATCCCAGCCTGTTGTATTGGAAATATTTTTTCTTTTTTCATTAGTGATTTTAAATGTTCTCTATTAACAAATGATTACAGTTCGAACACATTTAAAAATTACACCTGGATAGGGGAATTAAAACCCGGTACCTTTGGCTTAGCGCGCAAATGCTCCACCACTAAGCTATCCAGGGCTCATTCCGTGTTTAAGATCATTCTTCATTCATATTTTAAGGCAAGTGTGTGATGGACGTGTGAATATCATCGGTTACTAAGAACTATTATTGATATCACGGCCACCGGTAAATCGGTTGTGACTTCATACTAACAATAGTACAAATACATTGTACGTTCAATCTCCCCTTTCATATATTTACTTAATTGTAGCTTTTTCTTTTTGAAAATATTTCCAACTTGTGTATATATTAGTTAGTGTCAGGTGTGGATAGTCTTGAGTTCAAAGCAAGAGATGAATCAATTAAATAATGTATTTTAACGTCTAACATAAGGAATGTTCTACTTATTCTAAGGCAAGAGTTTCAAAATTGGCTTTACACAGATGCCTACACTTAAAAATATGTACACGTCATTTACCATTTGAACTGGCAGAATTGGGCTCACTCGTACTAAAGTTTAGAGGGAATGGAAAACAGCAGGGTAGCGTCGTGTTGCCAGGGTAAACAGAGCATGTTAAAACTGTACCTGTGATAGGTTTGCTCTCAATCTGTCGCCATTCGATCAAACATATATAGGGTCTGCTTTACATGACTCACATGGGAAGGCATTTCCTTTGATAGTTAATCAATTAGTGTTGTACCGAGTGATGCGAACTATTCACAAGTACAGTTTAGACCAAGCTCCTCTTACACTGGCAACACTACATGACCCGTTACTGGAAAAAACTCAAATGTTGAACAAGACGCCTTCAGTGCACCTGTTTCCAGATTCGAAGCACACGCACAAAACTGTTAGCTCATTATTGAGGGGTGGGGTAGAAGATTAATACCTACGACCCCGGTTTCCAATCTGAGCGTGAAAGGGGGTTCACCCGATACACCCGCCTATTCCTCCGACCTCCCTCCCCCTTCCTGCCTTGGCAAGTGCACACAAGCAGGCTGTTCTATTGATCGACTTTTGACGTCCGATATTCCGGGGGTCCGGATTACACATGTAGTAGGGCTAGGTTGGTAAGGGGAGGAGGGAGGAATAGGCTCATCGTTAAGAAGGGCTGAACTGTGTCATTGGAGTGGCTTAATGGGGCCTCCCTTTCGCATCCACCCCCTTTTTCCTTTACTTGGCGTTTCTCCAAGTACATTTCATGAACTGTGCTAACCGGCTACTCCAGGGGTAAGGAGGCATAGACGTACAATAGAGCTGCCTTCTCCCATAAAATGACCAATTAACTATTTGTTTTTAGATTGGAGTGATTACAAACATGAAACATGAGACTACTATAAAGTGAAGTACGAATAATTCGTGCCTCATTAGCCTTCACAATACGTGAGGAATAAATGGTACGACACATTAGTACTAATAAATGGTACGACACATTAGTACTATGTACTTTCTCAAGACTATTCTATTTTGTAAAATAACTTTACCAAGGCCTCACTCTCACAATAGACTGAACTGCCGATGATGGGGAGATAGGGGTTCAAATCCCATTTGGGTTTACTGAGGGTGGTTTTCCTTAAATAATTTCCCACTCTTCCTTCACGCAAATACTGATACACTTCATATACATTCAACCTTTCTTGTTCGTAGCACATCAGCGTGATAAGCACATAGGCGTACAACCCGAAAGGTAGTAGAATGCGATGATAAAAAAAACAGCAAACTACCCCATAGTAATTTTCTTTAACAAATCAAACATTAAACACTCTTTAGATATAAATCGTAAACAAAATTGCTATAGAAATTTTTTTTTAAAATACGAATTTTTCAAAAATCAATCTTTAGTAAAATATCTTCAAATTACTTTTATTTCAGAAAAAACTAAAACACACTATTATTTTTCATGTCAAACAGTCTACAATTATCCACTTAAAATCCAAATATTTAAAGCCAGTTTCAAAAAATTTCAATTTTCAAAATGTCTTAGTCAATAAACTAACCATAATTTGAGGGCTATAATAAAAAAAATAGAAATAAAACTATGTTGAGGTAAAGGCCATCATAACATCTTAATATCAAGTCTGAACAAAATCCATAAAACTGTTTTGGCCGTAGGGAAATACAGGCTACAGAAAGAATGATAGGACCCGTGGGCTTAACAAAATACTTTCTGTTGATTATAAAGTATGAATACATGTTTAATCCCCACCTTTATTCGGACCTATGTCTCTCAAAAGTGGTGGTACAGATGCACACGATCTGAACGACCTTGACCTTGTTAATAAAGGCATAAGCATTATAGTGATGGTTTCTGTTTCCCAACATTTGAACCTTAGTTTAAGTTGTTTCTATCTCTCAGGGTATTTAACCGACTGATTATACATCAGCACACGTCTAACAAGCTAACTTAATTCTGGAACATACAGTATCCAGCCTTGAACTCATCTACAGGAAAGGTGAAACTATAATTTAACCAATCACATATATTTTGTATATGCAGACAGGAATCGAATTCTCGACCCTTAGTTTAGAATTCAGACGCGCTACTGACTTTGCAAAGCTTATGGATCCTAATGCCGGTGAGTTGAAATTATTGGAATTTTGTCCTTTATCTTATATTAATAATTATGATATATAAATATATTATAATTATTAAATTTGAGATAGTCACGCATTAAGAAAGTCCCCAAAAACATTGACGTCATAAGCTTGAATTTTGCTCCATCTTGTCAAGTTGTTCTTCAGGCAATGACTGACCAAATATTAGAGACTCTGACAAGAATCTCGGTAAGGTCAAATATTTAGCCATACCATAAATGGACAGAGAAAGGGAGGAACAAAACTCGCTCCCTTTTTGCATAGGTGATCACATAAGCTAAGGCACTCAAACTCATGTGGTTTTCCGGTGACGATTATATCCCGGGTTTGCTGAGGGTGGTATTCCCTAAATGGTTTCCGCCTCTCCTACAATGCAGATGAAGGGACAATTAATTATAAATTACACTTAACTATTCAATTTGTGTAAATATGCTGGAAAAACGCACGGTGACATAGCTGTGTGGTTGAGAAAGGTGACAACATCTTAAAAAGGAAGGGGGAGGAGGGGAGGTGATGGAGACGCTTGACGGAAGGGGCGAGCCAAACGTCCTGGGGCGGAAAAAGGGGGAAGAGATAAGCAGCATCAGTAGATGAAGGCAAGATCGCGCACGTCCCTTCCCTTCCTCGAATCCTGATTAATCACCTTAACCTCCACCCACGGGGAGGTTCCTCTTGATGACAGACGATCACGGTGGAAACTCGACGATCCCTAATCACGTTGCTTGCGGTGTCGCGCCCTGCTGTGGCATGTCGGGAAAGGGAGGTAGGCGACAAGTTTGGTAGAACCTGGTTCGATACAAGAAGGGGGACTTTGGTTGTTACTTTTTTGTGTGCACCGCGTCTTACTTCTCTTCCGGGCCTCGTATATTTACACTAATGGTGTAGGAATAAGAATTTAGATTAAATATGCCAGCATTTGTGTGATAGAATAGGAGGAAACCATTTAGGGAAAAAACACTCTCAATACACCTGTATGACAATCGTTACAAGAAAACCAGATGATTTCGATGCTTTAGCCCACGTGATCACCTATGTAAAGGGGGTAAGGGGGGCGGAAGGCGCTGGAGCCCTCTCACTCTATCACTCTTTGTGGGGACAGGGACGGTAGAATTGAAAATTAATGTCCTCACACGTGAAGGAAAAGTGGGAAACCATTTAGGAAAAAAATCACCCTCAGTACATCCGAACAGAATATGAACACCGATCCCTCCGTCATCGGCAGTCTAGCCTATTGCAAGATTGATGTTTCAGACTGAAGCGTGTCGCTGGAGCTGTGCAGTAAGGTTATTGCCGAATCGTGTCACTGGAGCTGTGCAGTTAAGGATATTGCCAAAGCGTGTCACTGGAGCTGTGCAGTTAAGCATATTGCCGAAGCGTGTCACTGGAGCTGTGCAGTTAAGCATATTGCCGAAGCGTGTCACTGGAGCTGTGCAGTTAAGCATATTGCCGAAGCGTGTCACTGGAGCTGTGCAGTTAAGCATATTGCCGAAGCGTGTCACTGGAGCTGTGCAGTTAAGCATATTGCCGAAGCGTGTCACTGGAGCTGTGCAGTTAAGCATATTGCCGAAGCGTGTCACTGGAGCTGTGCAGTTAAGCATATTGCCGAAGCGTGTCACTGGAGCTGTGCAGTTAAGCATATTGCCGAAGCGTGTCACTGGAGCTGTGCAGTTAAGCATATTGCCGAAGCGTGTCACTGGAGCTGTGCAGTTAAGCATATTGCCGAAGCGTGTCACTGGAGCTGTGCAGTTAAGCATATTGCCGAAGCGTGTCACTGGAGCTGTGCAGTTAAGCATATTGCCGAAGCGTGTCACTGGAGCTGTGCAGTTAAGCATATTGCCGAAGCGTGTCACTGGAGCTGTGCAGTTAAGCATATTGCCGAAGCGTGTCACTGGAGCTGTGCAGTTAAGCATATTGCCGAAGCGTGTCACTGGAGCTGTGCAGTTAAGCATATTGCCGAAGCGTGTCACTGGAGCTGTGCAGTTAAGCATATTGCCGAAGCGTGTCACTGGAGCTGTGCAGTTAAGCATATTGCCCCTTTTGTTTAGTCGATGGACACGTGGAGGGCAAAGTCTGGTCAACCACGTCTGATTTGGTTTCACAGAGACATATAGATCGGGGTTTGAGTCCCGGTTGGATGTGTTAAAGGTTGGTCTTACTGAAAAAAAAAACACTTGTCCTTCACGCAATTGTTGGTACACTTACTTTAAAATTTCATCCTATTCATCTCCATCCCGTTAGTATAAATAGCCTGTACTGGTAGTGAGATGCAGAACACAGAAACACAAATTAAAATTTTCTTGTAATCAGGCCAAAGCAGTTATTTTCAAAATATCCTTCCCTATTTTAGGAGAAAATCGATTCAAATCACCTTAACGATGTGGGAAAATACATGCGTACCACAGACCCCCCCCCATATATATATATTTTTTTATTTTTTTTTGCGGATGATAAGTTAATGATAGCTTTTTACGACGTCATATTTTCTTCCAGTCGTTCAAAATGCACTTAAACTTTAACAATAGTGTGACACTTCAAATAAAACCTCACTATATAATGTTAACGATCCTCCTTCACTTATCCATGTTTATACGTGTCGTATCGTTCGTTTTATGTCGAAAAACCTTGCTAAAGCCATGAAAATATGAATATAATGGCGTGACATGTTTCCTTTTAGCGTGTGGACTTAAATCTTTACTTGATCTCGGGGATGACCTCAAGTAGATCTCGAAACTTTTATCAGAAATTGACGGTGAAATATTAATATGATTCATTAATTTAATTGAATCAATTACCCGCTTCGGTGATATAATGGCCTAAATCATCACTATCGCAATAGGGGGGGGGGGGACTGCCGATGACCGGGATATTTGGGTTCGAATCCCGGTATTAAGTCCTGAGGGTGATTTTTATGAAATAGTTTTACACTCTCTTTCCTCGCAAATATTGTTACAAGTATTATAAATTCAAGCATGCTCATCCCTTGCACATTTGCGTAGCAAATACGTTTAGGTATAAATATAACGGGTAGTAAGACGCGGTTCTAAAAAAAATTGAATCAACTGTACAAAATTTGGTTTTTCAAATTTTAGCAATGTGCGAAATTAAATATTCTGGAGAAGGTGGATGGTCTAAGGTGTAAATCTCACAATATATTTGATTGCCAATTTTCCACATTCTAATGACAGTATTGTCTCTCAGAAATTAAAAGTTATCTAAACTTATGGAACAAAATAAGTATATGGATCAGCATTAGCCTGTAGAAAGTATGGTAAACCTGAATTTTAGATAACTATACTATTTGTATCGAGATGATGTATCTGGAGCCAAAATCAAGCATAATAGCCTTGCTTCCAGGAACGAAGGTGAAATCATAATTTTTTCAAACTAGTTTATTAATGGCACAAACTATACTAACAAGAGAGATTATTTACGAAACATTATATATAACAAGTTTACACTTTTTTTTTCAATTTTATGTTTTGTAGACCATAGCTAATTTACTAAATTTTGTGTCGAATGAAACACGAAGGACGTCTTTAAATAATAAAAAAAACCCAGCAACATCCTTCTACATTATATAGCTACCAACTATCAAGAAATTAAAGAGCAAAGACAAGTTCTGTAAACAGTTGATAACATTACAAACAAACGAAGATATAAACAGGAATTATACTATTTACTTTCAGCTGTGTTATAAAACTCCTCAATAAACTACTCCATCAAAGAAACTTATCTGTAAGTGGAAATTCTCTAGTAAATTTAAACGTTAAATATTTCTCTTCATTCCTTGAGGTGTTCGAGCTATAAATAAAACCACTCTCTGAAGAAATTATATTTGGGTGGAAATAGGAATATAGAGCTTTGAACCATCTAGAAGTCAAATTTAACTTATTCCTCGGTTCATATGATTTTTCAACAATATTAGACAATAATCTTGATGTAATGAGGTGGACTGGATAGAACTAGCTCAATATAGGAGATAAGTGGCGCACTTTTGTGAGTGCGGCGATTAGCTTACGAGTTCCTAATGCCCTAGACTAGAGTAATTAAGTAATTTTTATTCTTCTTATACTTATTTTTGTATTCGTACGTTTGAGAATAAATAACGATTCTCAATGATTTAAACCATACAAGCTAATCGACCATTACCAGCATCGTTTGTACACGCGAATTAAATGTCAGGAAATTTCTTATAGTCTGGTCAGCCGGTGACCGGGAGGTCTAGGCTTGAGAGTGTTCTTTACTAGTTAGTTTACCAATCTCCTGCTAAGCAAATGTAAACACATGTTCTCTAAATCATAACTTATCGGCGCTCATCGTAATTGGAGTGTGCACACCCCAGATGGGTATTATGACTCGGTGGAGGAAAAATTGCTAAGCTAAAAGGGCGAGAAGAGTGCTAATCTTAGAGGGCGAGTAGAGTGCTAATTTAAGAGGACGAACAGAGTGCTAATTTAAGAGGGCGAGGAGGAGAGTACTAATCTAAGAGGGCGATGAGGAGAGTGCTAATTTAAGAGGGCGAGGAGGAGAGTGCTAATTTAAGAGGGCGAGTAGAGTGAATCTTAAGAGATACCCACTTAGATATGACCACCAACACCAGTGAAATCGGAAATTGCTTTTCAAGAACGCAAGATATCGTCACGAAATTTAAACACAAATAGATTTAAACATGTTTACGACAAATGGTTTTAAAGTAGTACAATGCCTTAGTTCAATCAGTGGTACGTCTGTCTACTAAACTAAGGGGTTCAGGGATCGATATCTGATATAATCAAAACAATTGTATTTTATAAAATTAGGGCCTTTTCCTTTCACTGGAAAGAATTAACGAATTGTAGCCTACTGGTGGATGTCGTTTCTGTTTTAAACTCAAGTTAGTTTGTAAGCTGTGTGCTAATATAGTAATTACTAATTAGGTTCCGAAAGTGAGCTTTGTTATTATTTCTTATTTGTGGTATTAACTTGCACTTTCTAAACCAACTGATCATAACAGCACAAGACTCCTAAACTAACCTAAATTTAGAACGGACACAACATCCAGCCCACCTGCCGTTAATTAATTACTGCGAAAGGGTAGGCCTAAATTCACATTTCATCAATGATAAACTTTTCGACCATGCCTAGAATTGAATCCGGGCTCTAAAATCAGAAGGAAGAACAGCTACCAACTGAGATTAAGGTGTTGGACAAGTGAACGTTAAATATCAAACATTAAAAAAAACCTTAAGAGAAGTAAATACATTTATCAATCATAACTGATTCCGACACTTTAGCTCAGTCGGTAGCGTGTCTTGTGTACTGTGTTAGGGATTCCATGTTCGATTCCCGACATGGCCAAAAAATATATCATTGATGAAACGTGGGTTAACCCTTTCACAGTGATGGGCTGGTTGTTGTGTATATTCTAGATTTAACTTAGTTTTTAAGTCATGCGCGGTTCAGAAAGTGTACGTTAAACACCTCAAATAAATAAAAAGATGAGTTTCAACAGAAAATATTTGATTTAAATATTAAAAAAACATATTATTATGTAGAGTTTATCTTATCAGTTGATATTTAGTGATCATTAAACCTCCTAGTTCCTGAATTAATTTATAGGTGGCTTGGTAGAGGTGTAGGAAGTTGTGTTTTATTTCCGTGTCTCTTCAATCAACTTATATACACTGGCATTGAAACGTAAAATTTTATCATTGGTCTGTGGCTATACGAGCGTACTAGCCCCCGCGGCTTAACTAGAGCATGCTAAACTGGATCACGCTACACGTTGTGGGAAGTAAATCCCCTTAAACTAATATGGTAACACAAAATACATCTGTATGTACTAGTGCGCATCGGCATATGCGTTGGTTCCCAAAGCTGTGTCACAGAAGCAATGTAATTATATTATTAGTGTAACTTCCTGCTGGTCTTCCTGCTATGGATTATTATTTCCAATTGGAAATAGAAGATAACTTAATGGATTAACTAGTTTTATGAAACGAATTAATCAACTCATGAACAATCAACCGAAAGATCGCTTAGTCGTTTAAATAATGTATTAGTTTGAAATAAACAGACTTATTAATTTGCTAATGACGTAACTTCATTGGGGGTCACATAAAGAAAATGCTTAAAAATTATAAAAAATATTTATCGCATGTGCACTACACATTGTGAATATACATTGCTTAAGAATGGGGTCTAATTTTGAAATGATGGTTTGGTAAAAAAAAACCACTAAAGTATCATATATTATCTAAGAAAAATCTGCAAATTTAAATTTGCACATACATAACCTATTAAACACGTAGTTTGAATATTCATTTATCAGCACTCCAGAGTGATACTTGTCAGATAATACTATTTTTAGCGGAATAATTTAGGCCAAATCCTAGAATGTCACGTTATTCTATTCGTTATTCTATAATTCTATAATGTTCAGTTAGCGCTAACGTCCTCGTAAAAGAGTTTATTAAGTTACCGCAAGGTCTACCTCCCGATTGGCATATTTAACATTTATATTAACTTAAAAACATCCCACCATATTGTTTTATGGCAGTTATTATTATTTGAGTGAGGTTACATTTTCCTATTTAGAAAATAATTGACAATTAGTTATGGATTCTATCGGTTTTAATTTTGTCTAGCTGCAATTAAACAGGTGCCTCACTAATGAATATTTACGGTTTGGCTATCTTATAGCTATACATTTCATCCCAATATGTATGTAGCTATTTGGCACATTTGATAGGGCATGAATCTTTTATTCAAATTACCCGATCTCGGTTGCATTTGGATCCAATATTTATTTTTACTAAATTGTTTAAAAAAAAAGAAGAGATTACTGCCATTTTTTCTTCCAAGAGGATGTTATGTCAACTTTATTACTTTTCTAGGTCTATTTAATCAATTCAATAGCTGAGATTCCAATGTTCTTTTCAGCAAGTTTTTATATCTTGGTTTGGAAGGCAATAATCCATTCCCGAAGTCACAGTATGACGTGGTGCTAGAGGCTTTTTTAATCCTTGGAAGTGTATTTTATTTTATTTATATTGGTTTGGCCCTCCATGCTCCCATTAGATACATTGCTTTTCAGTGGTTTCACCTCATGAATCTAAGGAGCCATTTCTTGTTGTAAATAGTTATTATGTGACAGTTGTACAGTACCTATATGTGTATCGTATTGTTAGTTATTATTGTGCGTATAGCCCGAACGGGTAGTAAGACGCGGTGCTAATAATAATTGTTAGTTATTATGTGTAGACCAGAATGGACAATATGAGAAGTGTTTTAATTCCTTTTCCCCCCTCCATTACATGTCCATGCTTAGTTAAAGGTGGTCTTTATTTGAATTTTAAAGTGTGTGTTCAATTCATATATAATACATGCCCTACCTCGAGATCCCCTTGGGGCTGGTTTAGGAGATTGTTCATCCTGTTATTACCTTTTTA
>CABFWB010000646.1:60726-87975 GCA_902151455.1 Timema bartmani | reverse complement strand
TTTTTATTCATTGCGTTTATATATTTAACGATATTTTCTTTGAATCTACTGTTTAGATATTTAATGATTTTGAAACTTTAAAAATAGCGTTAAAATACAGGCTTGTTTAAAATAAACAGATTATACCAACTTTTTACTTTCTCCCTACCTTACAGGTATAATGTGATTGTAAAAAAAATCTAACTCAAGATTTTGATGAATTTTGGCGTTTCATGGCCCACCTCCCCACCCCGAATCCTAAAAAGTGGTTTTTGCAACTCCATCTGTCTGTCTGTTTGTCTATCCTTCTGTCTGTATTTCGAAGCTTTTCTACCGATCGGGATAAAACTTGGTATCTAGGGTTTTCATAGGGTTGCCCTGAGGGGGTTTTGGATTTGGATATCTAACCCTAAAATTAATGGTAGTTTACTGAAGGGCAAGAATCGAAAAAAATTGATTTTTATCAAAATTAGCTTAAACAATTTTATTTAAATTTCATTTCTGACCATTGATACATATTACAAACAAAATGGCTACCCTCAATTTTTCGTCAAAATGACTTTAAGGGTTCCAGTCTGATGCGTAAATTATTAACGTCAACGTTTCATGACCCCTGAACTCTAAAAAGTTGTTTTTGCAATGCCGTCTCTTTGTGTGCCTGTTTAACCCTAAAATTAAGAGTATTTTAGTAAAGGGCGAAAAGAGAAAGATCGTTTTTCTCAAAATCAGCTCCAACGATTTTGATTTAAATTTGTATCTAGGAATTGATTAAGATTATAAATAAAATGGTTATTTTCATTTTCTAATGAAAATTATTTTAGGGTAACTTACAGAAGCACAAATATCAATATCTTCGCAACTATTTGAGATACTAAATAACTTATCATTGCAAAATTGTAGTACTATTAAAAATTTTAAAAAATGTTTGAAATATATTTTTATAAAACCAATAGTTTCTGAAATATTGGAAATATATTAATACAATTTTTTGAGCTTTAGTTGTACAGAGATATTTCTTATGTTTTAACGCAATAATTCTCCAATGCCATGGAGTAAGTAAAGATTAGTAAGTCTCTAAAAAAGTTTATGTTATTTTTCCTTTAACCTCTTAGGAGAAATGTTTGTACAGCAATGAACTCTCCCTATCAGTTTTGACTCAATAGTCAATATCTACCTTTTTTATTGTTCTAAATTTATAAATGAGGAATTTAATACTAATGAGATAACCATAAGACTAATAAAATGTCGAAATTTTAACCGGAAATTGAAATTTTAATGCGAAGTGTGAACCCAATATTAATCTTTTTTATTGGTCCAAACATACAAATGAGGGCTTTAATTCTTTAAAAATAAAATTACAAAATTTAAAACTGGGAGTCAAAAAATGTTTTACGTTAAGTATAGCGCAATTTTTGTCCAGGTTTGCTAGAGTATATTATTTCGTTTCACATATATTACAATATCCCATTTTTAAACAATGGAGTGAGAAAGCTCGTGCGTAGTTCAATACAATTAAAAAAAATAGAAACAACATAAACATTAACATAGAAATTCTACATACATTTGTTTTCATAGCAACTCCGTGTCTCCACAGGCGTTGTCATAGCTAACTTAAAATCAATTAATTCAAATTAAGCCAATAAAAAACTATGTAACAAATCTAGTTCTCCGAGAAGCTTAGCGATAAAAACTAATGGAAGGCGCCCGTCTATAACTTGCCGAGCACACCAACATAGTTTTGTAAAACGAGACGCCAATTCGAACCGACTGTTGGACTTTACGAACGGTTTAGCTACGAAGACTTTAACGTGACAACCCGCCTCGGTGGCGTAGTTGGTCTAACGCGCTAGTCGTGTTGAGCTCGACTGCCGAGGATGGGGAGATCGAGGTTCGAATCTCGGTCGGGTGAACTGAGGGGGCTTTTTCTTAAATGATTTTCCACTCTCCCTCCACGCAAATGCGGGTTCACTTCCTCTAAATTCAACCTTTCCAATTCCTATTCCATTAGTGTAATTAGTACTTAAGCGTATAACCCGAACGGGTAGTAAGACGTGGTGCTAAGTATTATTATTATTTAACGTGACATAGTCTAGTTTTAATATCACTCGACATTTTAGAACGAAGCATATATTACATCCCTTTCGGCTCATTAACGAAAATAACTCTCTCATTTGACCTTCCTGCCACTCTCCGCACGAAACACTCAACATTAACATAGGAATGACAGAGTAATCGCATTCAATAGATCAGATAAATATTTTAACTGTTCTTTGACATGCACCATTATATTTAATGTGTTTTACACTAAAGAGATAATTTCGAGCCAGGAATAAAATTTAAAAAAGTCTTGTTCCAACAAAAGATAAAGTTGTACTAGACATGCGTTAGCTTCAAACAACCTTTAACGAAACGTGATCACGTGAATAAAGGCGTCTGTCTTGTCTTATCTGCAGAGCCCTGCTTTTATGGTGAATAAAAAAGCCCAATTTCGTTTTTAAGTTTCCCAAAAGCGGTGAATAAGCGGTGAATTACAAAAATCCTATTTTTGCGACGAAATTATCGAATTAAGACAAAAGCGTTAAAAAAGTGGTTTTTACCAAACTTTCGTGATTAAGGTGACTTTGTTGGGTTAAAACTAGACTTCCAGGACAATGTTTGAAACAGGTAAACTAAACATATTGAAGTGAAAACAAAAAATTACATTTTGTTTGGACAAAATGGTAAAAAACACTAGTCCGCAAAAAAATGTGCTGTCAACTTATTAAAAAAGTAAGATTTAGCGGCAGCTGGTCCGGGAAAAGTATGTACAAGTCACAAAGACAAAGTATTACACAAAAATCATCTTGTTACTTCACAAAAATTGTGACTATATTTTAAAATCTCAATTTAGGCTAGAAAAATACAAAATAACTACTCAACATCACCAAACTGCAACATGCCGAATGCCACCTAAATCGCGATTATCGCGGACATCGTTTAAAATCGCGAATATCGCGCTAAAACACCGATTTCGCGAATTATCGCGACAATTCTGAGCATATATTTGCAATCCGGGTAACCTGAAATGTGAACATCTGAAAGAAAAAAATGCCATATCTAACATTCGCGAATTATCGCGATTTCCACAAACGCAGGGCTCTGCTTATCTGGTTTGCGCAGGTAATGGAAAGACCGTGGTTTGAACCATGGTCTGGTGTACTGGTATGGTTTTCCCCAAAGAGGTTTCTATTTACCCTCCACGTAAATATGGGGACAGTTACTTTATCTTATATAGGCCTACTCGGATTCCTCAAACCCATTTCATTAGAGCAAATACATGGATAGAGCAAACGTGAAGTAAAAAGTGTAGCACGAAAACAAAGTATAATACAAAATATAATATAAGTTGTGTTGAAAATAAAATAAAAAACACGACTTGAAAAACAAAGAAAGTAGGCCTATACATAAATTTGGTTTAGAAGTAGCTTATGCCGGTAGGATTTTGTTAATTTAACCACACTAAAAATAAACTTGTTATTTGAGACCAAACTTTACCAAAGTCATTTGGAGAAATAACGCAGCTGTACAAACTCGTTAAAAAATTTACTAAAATGCTTAGTTTAGTTTTAAACTTTTAGAAAACTATTCACCCTTTCAGGCTGTACCTATATTTTATGTGTGACGCAACATATACATTATATATTTTTACGATTTTTTTTGTATGTATACCGCGTCTTATTACCCTTTTAGGCTGTTCACATATTTACACTAATTGGACAGGGATGAGAAAGGTATAATTGGGTTTTCTTGGAGAGAGTTGGAAACTAGTTAGGGAAAAAACCTGTACACCCGACTGGGATTTGAACCCTAATATACCCATCATCCTCAGTCCAGTCTATCTAGAGGGTGACGTCTCAGACCATTCAACCATAGAAACGGCTGAGAATGGATTTAAATATAATAATAATAATAATAATAATAATAATAATAATAATAATAATAATAATAATAACAACAATTTGTGGTAAACATCAAAAACCTTTAATAACAGTTTACCTCCATTGATACTTTCTTTTGGAAGTGACAGTTTCAAATCAAGTTTTGACTTATGGATACATGAAAATAGATCAATTATAATTTTTAACTGTCATGTATCCCCCCTCCCCCTTTTTTTGCACTGTGGTCTAACTATAATCCAATTACATCCCGAAAGGCGGCGACCTTGAATGTGTGCGCTGGTGGTGTAGGCGGTATGGAAAGGGGGCTGAGGGGGAAAGTCACCCCAGTTTCGTTTCTATTCTCTTTAAAGTTCATTTCTTATACTTTTCTTATGAAGGTACTTAGCTCTATGCACCTATTTCCCGTCCAGGACTCAACCTAGCTAATATAAAAAGTATGAATTTTAAGAAATTCATTAGTATTTACTTGGAGGGAGGATGTAAAAATACATTAAAAATTCCTATGTGTAAAATTACTTTCACCTCATTTAGTTGGGATTTTTAATTAATCCCTTCATACCTGTCTCGTTGATAAACCTACTTCTAAGAGTTATATAATTATAAGCTAAAAATGTTATCATAGTTTATGATTTATAAATGTTCCAATGTATGTATATGTATATAAACTATATATACAAACACACATTCTATATATGTATATATTATAACTATACACATTCTCTCTCTATTGTATATACAAACACACATTATATATATTATAACTATACATACTCTCTCTCTCTCTCTCTCTATATATATATATATATATGTACACACACTATTATAAGTCAACTCTATAATATAGTCTCTAGTCCTTGGAACATTGTAAAACATAAACTATAATATTTTTATAACCTTATGGCTGTAATTATTTGTAGGCCCCCCTTTTTTTCTGAGAAATCCTCGCCCCCCTTCGTCTCAGCTAAACGTCTCTGCGGGGCTCAGTCCTAGCTTCAATGTAACCTCTTTCACCCTCATGTTCTCCTGGTATGCGGCCCTATCAGAACCAACATGGGGCCGAAGGGATAGGAATGGATCCATCCCCTTCTCTTTCTTCCCTCTCTGGTCTCTGAGTCACGTCATAACGGTCCTTGTATCGGCTGGACTCTCTGAGAGTGTGTTTGATTTACCGGGCGTTAGTAACGCGAGAGGTAGGGGGTGAGGAGGGGTGGTAGTTAGTAGCTGCTATTCCTCAAGGGTAGGTCAATCCACCGCCCCTACGTCAGGGGGTGTGTGAAATCGACTTCAATTTGTTAGCTCGTGAGTGAGTGTGTCAACGTGGGGAACATTTAGTATCGGCACCGGGTGTGGTCACATGGACTAAAGACGTCTGATTTCGCAAAGGAGCTCTATTGCCGGTGACGCGGAGGTTGTGGTTTTTGACCTTTGTAGATTAGATCTTTGTAGATTAGATAATAAAAGTGGTTTTTTAACATAAAATAACGTTTTTCATCACTTGGTCGAAAAATAATATTATTTTAGACGTTATATTTATATTCAAGTTGATAAGTGTTTGTGGGCTTCATGAATGTAGTTTGGTTGAACAGCTTATCTTAAATATTTAATTTTTATTCTGATAATATCTTGTCACTAGTTCTATTGGCATTCAGAGCTCGTCTCACATCTCCGGATAGTACCTAATATAGGTAGTATATTTCTAATCAGGCGTTACATCTTGGTGCGGGGACTTTTATTTTACTTAAAAAACAGAAACAAAAAAACCCAGTGAAATTGAAACCAGTGAACATGTTTTATCTATTTTAAAAATAAAGTAAAATTGAAAAATAATTATTTTAAAATTAAAATAACATTCAAACACATATCCCTATTTTACTGTTGTCAAATGAAAACTGCAGGAAACCGTGCATCAATATTTATATATATGTATAATTTTTTAGCATCGTGTCTTACTATCCGTTCGAGCAATACGCGTGATATGTTATACCCGAGCGTAATCGTGTGACTGACTATATTATCTGGTTAATTGGCCGTGTGATGGGCTCTTGAACTATATTTCCGGGTTAATCGGCCGTGATATGGGCTCTTGAACTATATTACCTGGTTAATCGGCCGTGAGATAAGCTCTTAAACTATATTTCCTGGTTAATCGGCCATGAGATGGGCTTTTGAACTATATTTCCTGGTTAATCGGCCGTGATATGGGCTCTTTAACTATATTACCTGGTTAATCGGCCATGAGATGAACTCTTGAACTATATTTCCTGGTTAATCGGCCATGAGATGGGCTCTTGAACTATATTTCCTGGTTAATCGGCCATGAGATGGGCTCTTGAACTATATTTCCTGGTTAATCGGCCGTGAGATGGGCTCTTGAACTATATTACCTGGTTAATCGGCCATGAGATGAACTCTTGAACTATATTTCCTGGTTAATCGGCCGTGAGTTGGGCTCTTGAACTATATTACTCAGGTAAACCGGGGTAAATTTTTTAAGTTAAGAATGCAAGGGACGCGAGAAAACATATGTGTTTTTCCAGTTTTAAAAGTGTTTTTTCTTGCCAAAATAAATATAATATTGCTTCAGTAGAAACAGAGAGTTTTATTTTCTTCACATGGTGACCTCAATAATTGTTGAATATCTGTCAAGGCTGTCCTAGAATTTAATGACAACTTTCTCTCTGTTCATTTAAAGTTTGTCATCTAATGCCACTATGTTCATGAAAGATATTCAACCACTGTTGATATCACCATGTGAAGAAAATTAAATTATATGTTTGTACTAAAGCACGTTATTATTTATTTTGGCCAAAAAAGTTTTGCTATAAAAACTGAAAAAAAAAATTTGCTCTTTTATCGAACCTCCTACACTCCCATCTTAAGGAAAGTCAGAAGATTGGTTTAAGGGGGAAAAAATGGAGAAGAATATCGATATTACAACACGCAAGTTAAAAGATAAAAGGAATAAGACCACTATAAATGGCTGGAAAGTTCGAAACCAAACCCTTCTTAGGAAGGGTTCTACGTGCAGAGAAAGGGCTATAAAGATGAAATATTGACAGAGGAGATTGAGAGAACATGTGTTGTGAAGTGAAGTGGTCCCAATATGGAGCCCCATGGCATTACAGGCCACCTGGTGCGCTGCTCGTTGCACTATTATTATATCACTATAATCATCACTACTTCTGGTTCGACTCTTGAATGGTGAGTGATGGTAAACGCCGCAAAGCAGTTTACTACCCCAACGTCGGTGACTGCCACAGTCTTATTTTAATAGTAAGGGCCTTTTTTTTAAATAAAATATAAACATATTTTTGATGATATACTACTATTAGTATAGTGTTATTTTATAGGTATGGATAGAAGATATCAAAAGTGACATCTTCAGATCACATCACTTGACGTATAAACACGTTAAAGTAGCTCCAGTAACTTTTCTAATTATCAGATAATGACAATTTGGACTATATCATGATATCGGTACCTTGTGAAGCCTTATTACGCATTGATGGGCACGCGGACTAAACGTAGGACTCGTCTAGTCTGATGTGCCTGTGGCCAGAAGATCGGTGTTTGAATCTCAACCAATTACACTGAAGATGGTATTACCGAAAAAGGTTTTACACTAACTTTTCATGCAAATGCGAATAAATTTATTCTAAATAAAAACTTTCTCACCCCACTCTAGTCCAATAGTTAAAACCAGAATGGTGGTAAGACACAGATAAAAATAAAAATGATTGACGTGAAGGGTTGGCTTAGTATTGCCAGAGATGACATGTTGGAGTTACAAGTCGGGCATTTGTTTCATCGTTTGCGTGTTTGACGTCAGTACTTTTTTTTTTTAGCACCGCGTCTTACTACCCGTTCGGGTTATACGATTAAGTACTAATTACACTAATGGATTAGGAATGGGGAAGGTTGAATTTATAGGNCTTACTACCCGTTCGGGTTATACGCTTAAGTACTAATTACACTAATGGATTAGGAATTGGGAAGGTTGAATTTATAGGAAGTGAACCCGCATTTGCGTGGAGGAAGAGTGGAAAACCATTTAGGAAAAACCACCCCCAGTTCACTCGACCGAGGTTCGAACCTAGATCTTCCCGTCCTCGGTGATCTGGCTTAACACGACTGGCACGTTAGCCAACTACGCCACCGAAGCGGGTGACGTCAATACTGACATAGAGAAAGGAACCTTTGTCTATGATATTGACGACTGTTATTTGCCAACTGCCAAGGGGCGAAATCAGCATTTGGCATGAGGATCAATTAATTTATTAAATATTTCAAATACAAATCAAAAGTCCTTGGGGCGCATGCCAACAAAAAAAATATTTGTTTGAAATACATCTAGCTAGACCTATTTAAATTAAAAAAAGCTAATAATTGTTTCTAAATAAATAAATTACATCTAAATATTCTATCCGATGTTAAGATTAACAAAAATAATTAATTAACAACATAATCATTTTTATAGTTTAGTGGCATTCGATCAATCCCGGCACTGATTTATCTGATTGCCAAACCCTTCCTTCACCTCTTACAAGACGTGTATTAATCACAACTTGTGAATGTTTGGAATGCCAGGCCTCCACCGTGGTTCGGATCCCACGTTAAACTGTAGGTCCTCCATTTCATCTCACAATCACCCTACATTACACATTAGCNNNTAATAATAATAATAATAATAATAATAATAATAATAATAATAATAATAATAATAATAATAATAATAATAATAATAATAATAATAATAATAATGACATTCGATGCTTTATCGGTTGAATCACTTCGATATTTAGTTAAAATATTCCCAAAATATTTAGAGAAAAGAGAGGAAGAAAGGACAATATTTTCGCAGACATTGTTTAAGGGTGATGGGGTCACCACTTATTTTTTATTTATCTCTTTTTTATTTATTTTTCCTCTGGTATTTTGACATATTATTTTTCATCACGACCGATGGGCGGTTTATTTATATTATTTATATTTCAAGTCTCGCCTATGTACTTTGTACTACATTATAATATATATACTATATAATACTACTGTTAAGTATATACTAGCCTTCTATATAGTATATATATTATATATACTATGCAATCTGTTTCATTGAAGTCATGGAGGATTGCATTATTCATCTTCCTCTATGTAGATGTGGGTTCATTTCCTCTTAATCCTTTCCATCTCATCTCTATTTAGTACATATTCCACTAGACACCACACCTTAATACTTGTCTGGGCTATCGACATATAATTTATCCATATTAATGGGTTAGAGATATGATAGATAGGATTAATAGGAAATGTACCCACATCTACATATAGTAACATGAATAATTCCTACCTTCATGTCAGCAGCAAAACAAACCAGGTGAGCCGGTAACTTAGTCCACCTGCTCATCGATGCGGATGAGTAGAGGTAAATAAATAATTAAAACTGTATATTTTTATAGATATTAATTATTAGCTTTCTTAATTTATCTCATGTAAACAAATCGAAGAAATGAAAGAAATATTTTCTCAATGTAAATTTTCCAAAAATAGGATGACTTAAAACTAATTTTATAACTACTAGCTGAAAATCTGTGTGTGTGATTTTATATATTTCAATGAGGAAATAACGATATAAAATTTGGACTACTTTTAGGAGCTTCTGTGTGTCCCATATAATATAATCCTCGACAGTGACTAAGAACGTTTAGACTTTGAGCTTCAAGCGACTGACTACCGCTCACACATTGTATTTATGACATTTCTTCCCCCCCCCTAACATTTGTGAAAATACTTTTAAAAAAACAACAATTCCATTATCATCCACTTTGTCAATATGTTTCGTCACTTTGACGAGGGATGTAAATCGAATTCACTCGTCAATGGGACAAAAACAAATTTGAAATACGGATGCATAAGGATTTTTTTTTATCAATTTAAAAAACCCTCTTTTCAACATGGTCCGTATCATCGTGAACATGTACGGAACGTCGATCTCATTTAATCTGGTTCTATGGTGACGATGAGGGTGTTCTAATCCCGATCTGGGTTTTTTTCTTAAATGGGTTCTCTCCCTCTTCCTTCTTGAAAATCCAGGGAGTGAACGTGGTGTAAAACATATTTTCCCATATTACCAATAAAGGTGTGAAACTATCTACTAACGCCCTTCAGTGGCCGAATGGTCTAAGGCGTCACTCTCGTGTTGGACTGGCCTACTGATGACGGGAAGATCAGGGTTCAAATTCCAGTTGAGTCCACTGAGAGCATATTGCTTCCTTCCTCATCTCTACCCCATTAGAGTAATTATCATATAGGCCTATGTGTACAACCTGAACAAGTAGAAAGACGGAGTGATAAAAAACACTTAAAATAGCTTCAAGCAGTGGTTCAAATATCTATTGCACTGAACAACAAAACTAGAATAACAAAGTAACCGTCATAAGTAATCGCATGGTTTAACTTTAAGGTGTTACTACAGAGTGGCCCAAGAAAAAGTAGCCCGCTTCCTATATCTATCAGGCGCCTCACTCTGAATTGGAGGAGGTCAATCCCCTTCCACCCATATTGTGACATGAAGAGTGAGCAAGTGAACTGCTTGTCTAAAGCACAAGACGGGGTTGACCTCCTCCAATTCAGAGTGAGGCGCCTGCTGGATATAGGAGGGGCGGGCTACTTTTCCGTGGGCTACCCTGTATCATCATAGATGGGATTGCTACTGACGAATAGTTTGAGGTTCGAATTCCGGTAGGGTGTACTTAAGGGGGAGGGTCCTAAATGCCCTCCCCCTCCCCTTACAAGTTCGGGTACATTTCCTCTAAATACCACTTTTATAATCTCTACTTCATTACTATAATTAAATGCAAGTGTCCCGAACGGTAAGTAGGATGCGGTGAAACAAATACAATAAAATAGAAGCTACTGTTTTTTTCCCCAAGCTTTGGTATAAAATCAATGAATTCTAAATAATCCCAGTTTTATTTCCAACATATTCCTTCATTTTTCTTGCAAAACTAGCGACAATATTTTTAAATCTTAAAATAATATATATTTTTTAACATATAAATCTACATCAATTTTGATACCGTCATTTGTTATGACCAGTGAAAAAGTTTTGGTTCGATCCTGCCTGTCCGCTGTGTTATTTTTCATAAAACTGCTGTCATCCGCTTCTAAAAGCTTCTAATTCGTACGCACCCGCCTTTAAATATTCGGTGGCGAATATCGATCGCAATCTCAAAAACAGGACTAGTGCTGCTGTACCTGACAGAATATGTAATCAAGCCTCTCCAAATACCTCACGTGACAAGCCCGCTAAACCTTAACGCGTGTAAAACCACGACAAATAACTAGTCCTTCAATTGTGTTTGATAACGTGGGGGGGGAAACTCGACAAATTTATCTCCCAACGTTAATACCACCGAGATAGAATTTTTAATATAAAAGAAGGATGGAGAGGGATTAAATTACACCGACCCACACCTGGGTAACGAAATGGGTTTCATCTTATTATCTTTTTTGGTAATTAACCGATTCGTTTTAATGTAGTTACTTTGTACGCCGAGGTCGTTGTATCGACAGATTAATGCTTTGTACCCAAACTCACGTGTGCATATATATATACACATTGTTTAAACATTCATCCAATGTTACGCTTGGTCCTATTCTCCTAGCCATTGTTTGTCTCTGAAAATTGATGTTATGTGCACGTATATAAATTTGTGTGTTTGGGAACCCCGGCGTGTGTGGGGATAGTTGTCGCAGAGTTTGCAACACACATTCAAACACACACACACACACATATATATACACGTTCACGAAAACACATGTGATAGTCACCGGTTACAGGGCGGGGAAAAGCAATTTGATGTGGTAATTTGCAATAAAGTATGGAGGGGTGTTTACCCTTAATCAGCTCATTTCGGTTTCACATTTCCCCTGCGGGTCAAAGGTCGACTTCTGGGTGTGTGTTTGAAGGGGGAAAGAAGGGGTATTTGGGGAAGAGGTTCATACTCACGGTAATTTCATGGATGATCGCGCCAAGCCAGGGTCACGGTTTATCGGGTTCCAAATACCTGGGTGTTACACTCGCGACCTACTTAATAGTGGAAGAGCATGGAGAGGGGGTGCAGACAGAACTGTATTGTATATCTTACGCAAGTCTCAGGTGCTAATAACCCGTAAGCATCGGAAATAGAAGCCATAATCAACAATTATTAAGGAGTCAATCTCGCATATGATTAAGACTACCGATGACGGGGAGATCGGGGTTTGAATCCCTATTGGGTGTACTGAGAGTGATTTATTCCAAAACTGTTTTCCACTCCATCCACGAAAATACAGGCACAATTCCTATGAATTCAACCTTACTTATACTTAACCCATTAGCAAAACTAGTGCATAAGGTAAGCCGCGGTGCTAAGAATAAAAATAAAACAAATACATCTTGATTTTATTACCACTGGTCATTTGGATCACCTTAAAGGAACATTCAATATTTTTTGGTCAACATTGATAACATTTTACTATATTAGGTTATCTAGTGTTATCTTATAGATATTGATTATTCATAAAGAGTAGATTGGAAAAAGGGGTAAATCACAATACAAATATTTTTCAAGACAAATTTAAAAAATAATTTGAATGTGACAAAGACATCTTTTAACCATAGTCTCTAAAGTATAGTAGCTCAAGGGTATCTTTGGTGGTGCTTGGCAGCTAGTAAAAGCTACCAGACCAAATTAGATATCCCAACGCCAAACCATAAAATCTGCAAAAACATATTTTTAGGAGCTGTAACTTTTGAAAGTCAAAACTAAGGTCTATACAAGAAACGTATATTACAGTTTTATTTATTTTTTATTTTTTGTTGACCTATATATCTTGATGTTAGGCCTAGTATTAATTATTAATTTTTCTACAATATTTAAAATTTTAGCATTTAATCCCATATTAGTTTCTATTATTATTATTATTATTATTATTATTATTATTATTATTATTATTATTATTATTAAGTTATTTTTACTAATAAACTATTTTTTTAAATTCTTAAATAATTATTTGTTGATAGTATTATTACTAACATTATAATTGTGAAAAATTTGAACGTGTAGTATTACACAGAGAAAAATACACACTGATATAAACCTTTTCAACACTATTACTACAAATAAGTCAAATTCGTTATGAACTGGCTTGTACCGTTAGGGTGTTTTCCAACATGGTCGAAAGAACTTCTTCTACATCATCATATCCGTCGTCCTCTTCATAGTCTTCAACCAGGTTTTTTTCTGCCACGTCGAATTAATCGAGATTGTCATTTCTTGTCTAATTACTGCTGCAACGTTGATGATGATGTCCTCTTGTCTCAGATGTGAAGGTCTCGCTTTTATTCCTTGAACCGCTGGGCTCTTCCTCTACTGGTGTTTTCCTGGGCTTGGACAGAATCGTGCTCGAAAAAACCCAACAGATTAATAAATTACCCCAAGATTAACACACCCTCAGGCTTACAATCTGTTATATTATAGTGTCAGCCTTTACAATCTGTTAGGCCTATATTATATTTTTTTAATATGTAGGCCTATTTATAATGACTTTAAATAATTTAACAACAAAAATTAATATCCTAGACAATATATTTAGGCCTATAAAATAAAAAATACATTGTAGGTCCTACTGACAAATAAAAAGCTATCCTAATTTAAAATAAAATCTATCTTAGATTCACTACTCTTAAACAGTTAACTAAATCTCTTATAAAACTAAAATAACTTTTAACTTGATGTCTTAGCCTAGTATTAATTTAATGAACACTGATAAAGACGCACTAATGTTTTTTATTACACTTCACATAGTTTTTTCGAATACTTTAAAAATCCTAAAACTTGAGGTTTAGCCTAGTGGTCAACACAACACAATCGTGGGGTTAAAAGTTATATTTTATAGTCCTGATACACATAATTGAATTTTCGAATAATGTATATTGATCACTGAGAAACATTCGCTATTTATTTGATCACACGCTTCAATATTATATTGGAAAAATAATGATTTAAACATCACTAAAAAGTCGTCTATTTTCCAAGGATAGATCGCTCACACACCGAACTAAATATTCACAAAAGAACACACGTATTACTTAGTAGCCGAATAAATTTTCAAAAAAGACAATGTATTAATAACATTTGTGATAAAATTATTAACAATAACTTAGATAGGCCTAAATACTCAAACAATAAAATATTTTGTTCACTTTAACTGGTAGACACACGCACGTGGTTTTATTAATTAAGTTTTATATGATAATTCACTGTTATAATGTATATTTAAAATTATTAAATTTTTGTTACAAAAATAACAGTTTGGTTGATTGTTTGGTTTTGAAGTTGGCGTTTGATGTTTAATACTAATTAATTATTAAAAGAAAGTGCACGTTAAAAGTGGCCTTAGATGCAAAAAATCCCCCACAAATATTGCCACTGAATAGAAGCTATGCTGCCAGTTGGTGACGTAGGCGACCTTGTTGGTGAGTGAATGGTGACTGGTATTAATACTTGTGTTTAAAAATTAAAACTTTATATTATTTCACAAACGTTTTGTATGTGTCTTTTTCTTTTTATTATCACAAACCATTTATTTATGTTAAAGATATGCGAGGCCAGTTATAAAAATATAAACAACTGAATATAATACCATTAAATTTATAATTTCACGCACTATTTAACCTGTAGTTGCTAAAAAAAGTTAAAAGTATAATGGATTTATTATAATATCTTTTCTTTAATTTGATTATAGGAAATACAATTCGATTGTAATTTGTAAGGAAGTATTGTTAAAAGTGATTGATGGATACATTTAGTGATGATAATAATAGTAATAATTAGCAAATAATAATTATTTTCAAATATATTGACAACAGTGATTTTCAGACAATGTTGGCATTACTGATAGCTTCTGCTGTCATTCACCACCAAAGAAGCCGTCCGGGGCTATAATGTACATTAGAAAGGTCACATGATTGTCTAACAGATGGCAGCACTTACTCCAAACTAAAATTTGACTTTTTACCTTTTCCCCTGTACACTACCTATATAAAAAGTAATAGCTGTAGCTCACATGACTTTACGTATGCATACGTGACAGTATATCTAGTAAATTTTCTACCTGTCAAATATGTCAATTCGTAAGAAAATTGGATACATACTCAAATATGGTCTAGACTCCTCTATTGGCGCTGACGGGAAAGTGAGGGGTTCGAATCATGACCGATTGAATTACAGATAAATTGTACACGTTTGATATTCACAGTGTTTTTTTAAGCCTCTCTCTTCTCCAGTTCGGATACATTACCCTATTTATTTTTACCCCCTATAATAAGTCGCTAGCAACCCTTAAGTAAAATATACTTGAAACAAATGACAACAGAAAAATATGATAATTAATTGTTATGATACAGGATTTTTATGATATAGCATAATATACAATATAACAAGGTGGTTTGCAAATCGTGGCCCACAAAGTTGCTTGGAAAAGTAATCTACTGTGGTAAAATTGAGGTTTTTAGCCGAGAAATGTGAAGTTTTGATTTGCATGGGAAAACTTATGAAAACTTCAAATTATGTTAGTGTTTAATTTCTTCCTTACATCTGCTTTAGTGTAGTGACGTATCAAAGAGAGAATATTTTAGTTGCAAAATTTGTTTAGTATGTAATTAAAAATGTTTAAATTACCACTTCTTATTTCATTCACGATTAAATACTTGTTCTTGTTTTTGCATAACTTGGCCAAAATTAGCCGCTTAAAATGGGGCCCACTCCTAGACTAGAGGATCAAATAATTGTAGCCCTCGGGCACTTTTGAGTTGGAAACCCGTGCTATAGAATATTAAGAGTGTGCATCATAACTTGTCCAACTCGACTCCCAGTTTGCGCTAAGATACGGGAGTAAATGGGAAAAGAAAAGACGATATGCCAGAAGGTGCAGTGCAGATTTGTGCACAGTGCTTAGCCGTGAAGTCATTCTAAAATGGTCAAAAATGGCCTTTTCAACGCAGTTTTTATCCAGATATAATTTAATATTTCAGCTATGTTATGTATTAGGAACTTCTATTAACTCTTTATCTCCATTAATGTTTAATCATAAATGATCCATGTGCAATAGTTTTCCTGTAAATTTACATTTTATAGCAGACTGTACTACAGAGTTGATTGGCTCGTGATGTACGCTATTAATATAGCTTCCCAAACTTTTTAGAACGGCAATCCAATTTTTAGAATGAAAAACCTTCGGGACCCAAATAGATTTAATGAGTACACGAATGTTTGAGCTATCTTTTAGTTTAGTTTTTATCGGAACTCCCCAATTATTCATGATTTTCTATTATTAAATAAATACACAATTTTCACATTTCTATTTTTTTTGTGACACAATGTAAATGAGCAAACGACCCACAGGGTGTAATGGAACGGGCCAATTTTGCATATAAGATGAAGGCCAATAGTTAGTCAATATGGACATAAGATTCAACCAGTGAAGTTGACATATTCTGCCATGTAGCTCCAATTTAAATAATTACTACCCGCAGATCTGCTTTGATGGATACACGGAATAAACGTCAAGCTCATCTGATCTGGTTTGTTGATGTCGGGGAGGTCGGAGTTTTAATATCGGTCAATTGTACTAGGGTGGTTTATTTTAAGTGGTTTCCTACTCTCCCTCCACGCAAATACGGGGCGTTGAAATGCGTGTAGCCTAAATGTGTAGTGAGACTTGGGGTGAAATAAAATATCTATACATGATACATTTATATATAAATTATAATATATATATATATTTTTCACTTAACATTAAACAATTCTTATTGGCTTCAATGGCCACAAGGTCTAAGGTGTCACTATATAAATAGGCTAGCCATTACACTGCCGATAGCGGGGAGATTGGGGTTTGATTCCTGTCTGGTGTACTCAGGTATTTTTCAAAATGATTTTACACTCTACCTCCACGCAAATGCGGGCACACGTTCTCTAAATCCAACCTTATTCATAATTAACCCATCAGTACAATTAGTACATAGGCGTATAGCCCGAATGGGTAGTAAGACGCGATGCCAATAAAAAAAAATCTTGAGCCTGGTTTGACGCATTTTATTTAGGTTTTTTAAGCGGTTATTAGAACATTTTTTATTGAATTATATTGTTTATCTTAGAGTCAAAAACTTTATCTTTCAGCGTTTTTTCTAAACAATACCACCACAATTAATTTCCTTTCAATGAATTAATCCTCCGACAGTGTTATTGATTCACCCAACACGAATCCTTGGTTTTGTTTCAATCAATTAAAGGAAAGATGAATCGTAGTCCTCAAAGGATGTAGCACAGAAGAGGATCTTGGAGAAGGAATAAAGCTTAGGACAACGACGATGCAAATCCTACTGAAGTCTTGTGATTATAAGATTCCGTCAAGAGGGCATTTAATCAAGAAGAATTTCACTTACACAAGCAAGAAAAATATAATGAAGAATTCTTGATTACTTACTCTTCAGGAGACGAGCTGAATAAAAATAAGGGGGTAGGGGAAAAAAAGGACAGGTTTAAAAGAAAAAGAAAAGAGAAACGAGGAAATGGAAATTAAAATTTCTCTTCCTTTTTATTCTTACTTTTGAAAAATGTGTGCCCGTTGTGGTAGTTCCAGGTGGCTTTGTCGCTACAAAGCAAGAGGAATTTAACTATAATCTAGCGCGACTAAGTTGTAGGGAGAAGTAATTTGAGTTGTGACTTAAGAATAAGAGAGAGAGTAAATATAAATATCTTTAAATTAATAGTAGAAGAAAGAGTCCAATTTTTTTTTTTAATTTTCATCAAACTTGTGTAGTTTTTTATGAGGGCTGTGGAGTGGGTAAGCTAAAACTTTGACTTCGACTCCTCCATCAATGGCAAATGTATATATTATTTAGGAGGTAATAGAGAATTTACTGTAGTAAAATAATTTTACTATAGTAAATGTATTACTAATTAATATATATTATTAAAATTTTAAAATACTAAACACTAAAATGGTAACACAGGACATTTAATCATCACCACGTGAATCATTAGGCTACTTAGGTCCATAAAGCATAAAATATATATTTTTATTATAATTTCTGAAAAATAAAACTTTCATATATTTCGTCTAAAGTAAATATCCATTTAACCATGCATTTAATAAATTCAAAAAAATAGTTTTTTACAGAAACAGAGGATATAGAGGCCTACCTTGAAACTAAAGAATATACAAACTTAAGCCTAATGGAATATAATTCATAAGCTATCCTCTACTTAGACTTACAAACATTTTATAATTACATTACCAAATGGTTTCCTATGAATGTATACAATACTATACTATGGTAAATGGCTAAGATTAATTTGATTAATAATGACAAAAAAGGGACACTACTTTGATCAAGATAAAATGCACAAAATTAGGACAGCACCACAAAATATATTTGATACATTGTTACACACTTAATATTTTCTATAAATCTATGATGAATTTGTTATCAGAAAAAGAATATCCTCATGTTATGTAACACTTCACCAATTTTTTACCCTAATTATAGTTTATAAGTTTTTAAATTTAAGTCGGTAACTTTCTACAGAGTCCGACTCCGCCCAAAATTGCTTACGACTCCGACTCCAACTCCATAGACCTGAGTTTTTAGTTTTAATAAGTATATTCTTCAATAAAACAAACCTTAAAAGATTATCATACAAGGATATTTACTCTTTTATCTCCGTTATTTAGAGACAAAAGTTATTTAAAATAAAATAATTGGTCCATTAGATATTTTATTAATTTAGTTTATACTAATGTAATGTAAGTATGCACTGACCCAAAAATAGTCTAGCCAACTAGTTTTATTCAAAAATAAATGACCGGACTCTTGGTCTAGTGTTCAGCATTCCTGGCTACTAATCTAGAGGTCCTGGGTTCGATTTCTGGCGGTACCGTAGGTATTTTTTCCCAAAGTGGAATTGTCCCTACGGTTGCAATGGTCTGGCTATTTGGGCCTAAGTTAGTCTTAATATATTTACTGACACCATATAATCATCATAACTATCATTACATTATATCACCGGGTTGAAGCAACCATACCTACATGGTACCCCAACCTCAGAATACGGTTACGTATCCGCCATTGTCAGTAGAAGACCAAGAATAAAGAGAAAAAAAAGAAAAAATATAAAAGTAAAATCTCTTTAAGACAGTGAAAAAAATGTCATCGGAATCATTTCCAAGTTGACTCCTCCCCTTTTATCTCCGAATAAAACAAGGGTGAATTTAAAAAAAACTAATATCTAAATCCTTTTTCAATGAAATAAAATAAGACGGACGTTGGTGCACTTAGCGAGGATTTTACTAAGAAATCTCTTTACCACTAAAGAAAGGAAGTATATATTCAATCCATAATCAAAATCTCTTAGTTTTTCTCCCCTGTTAAAATCTTGTTTTTTTGTGTGTGGAAGGTTATCTATCGCCATTGAAGCGGGAAAACCGATATTCAGACTTCATACATCACTGATCGCAGCAGTAGGCAAGGCAATACATGGAACGGTTGGACGAGGTTGGGAAAAAGAAAAATAATGAAGTATCTTCTATAAGGAGTCTAATAGGCAGGGAGTCGGACTGTAATCAAAACCAGAACCTATAACCTAAACTAACGCTTATTTTAAAAACACCAGAACCTAAAAATAAATTGCTTAAGAACAAGAACAATAATCGGGATATATTTTTAGGTTCATAAAGGTTCTACAATTTTTTTTAGTTCATTTTAAAAATTATATGATACGTCCTTATTTATTTTAATTAATTATATTTTGAAACAATCGATTTTCCTTTACTTAGGATTTTTTTGGTTATGTTAGGATGTATTTTAAAGAACTGGAACCAGTACCTAATTAATAAAAGAAAATAATAGGAACTTTTATTTTTCTCTAACTGGTACCAGTAAATGAACCTTAAAATGTTTGATTGGAGAACCTGAACAATAATAGGAACAAAAACATTTTTACCTAATACCCACACCTTTGGACACTTAAAATAAGGTGGAAGTATCGAATTTTATGTAGTTAATTGGTAGTGGGAGGGTCAACGTTTGAACCCCAGTCGGGTGTACTGAGATTCTATTTTAATATATTATTTCCCACACTTCCTCCACCCCAACGGTGGTATGCTTCCTCCAAATTCTTCTTTCCTCGTCCTTATTCCGTTGGTATAAATATTAATATATCTTATATATGGGAGAGTAACAAATATTGGCTTAACCCAAGAGTTGGGGAGTTACCTCGGACGATGTTTTTGTGGATAATTCACCACTGAATTCAAATAGAGTCAACCATTACCATGGGAACGATGAACTCTCATAGTGACTAGTGCAAAAACAAATAACTATCAAATAAAAGAATGATAATGCTGTTGGCGATTTTTTTATGTGATACATTGGTGGATTGGACACCATAGAAGATTATTAATTGATAATTAATACAGGGAATCGACATAATGCTTTAGTTCAGCGTAGGTCATCCAGATGAACGTTGGATACTCCGTAAATTAAGTCTAAAGTAAAATTAATTTTTTGTAAAAGGGGGAGAAAGGTTAATTTAGGCTAGGATTGTCTAATCTACCTTAGGAGGGAAATTGTGGTGCATAGTAGCAGATCCTAATCCACTTAGGCAAGGAAATCATGGTGCAGATTAGCAGAAACCAATCCACTTAGGCAGGGTAATCTTGGTGTAAGGTATCAGTGTACAATCCACCTTGGTGGAGAGGGGGAAATGTTGGTGGTAGTTTGGGGTCAAAATCAGTTTCTAGTCTACCTACGCCCATATAAATTGGGCGTAGTTTGTTAGTAGCGAAATTTCCAGTTTTCAGTAATTTTTTTAGTACAAACGCATGTATAGAAGAGAGACAAGTTGTCTAGCTTAAAAAAAAAGAATGAACGGCAATGTCTCTCTATTTAAAAAAAACACAACTTTTTGTTTAATTTTGAAAAAAAAAAGATCAATCGAGTAGATTTTAATTAAATGTGATTTTGTTATATTTTTAATTTAAAAATATGGCAGTTTGTTTCAAAATTTACATGAAATATTCAAGTAGGAGATGACTAATATTAAAAACAGTTTGTAGTATAGTCTATTATACCGTTCAATTCTCATAGGAAGGGCTAGAAAAGTGATTATATCAACTTTCACGTTGTCCTACATAAGGTCATGTAATCTGCAGCTGTCACTTTTCATCGATACAATAGATGACATCAAGGAAATAGTAAAATGCTACCAATTTTTGGAACAGAAAATTATGTTTGTATATTCTAAAACACGCATCATATTGATACTAAGCTGTTTTCATTTTACTCACTTTATTACACATTATGCAACTCAATGTTACAAAATATATATAATATAATCACTCATCAAACAAAATATTTGAAAAGCTTGGTCTAAATCTAGACCTTGCGAGTATGGGCTTAAATTACATCGATTAAATTGTTCAAATCGTGCGGCGATATGATGTGCATGAAAACATTTTTTTTTTCTCTCTGCGAAACAATAAAATTGTTAACAGTTCCTTTATCACAAACGATGCGTAATACTGAATACAAAATTACCCCCCCTTCTCCCCTTTCCTTCGCCTATCTACCTCGAATATATAGGCTATTATAAACGGGTCGGGTGAACACAAATATGACCATAACGGGAATCGAAGTCCGGATGAATGCTCGAGCGGCCACGCATACAGGAAACTGGGAGGGTTGATGACGAGGAATGTTGTCCCGTGATTGTTAGATTTCCAGCCAATCGCGGCGCTGGAATCAACAGTTTGGCGCGGGTAGAGGGGGATGAGGAGGGGGGAGAAATTCTCTCGGCCATGCAAGAACGACGCAGCGCTCAACTCAAGGTGTCAGGACTGTCGGCAAAAACCTACATCGATTTCATATTTGTCTTTGTGAACCAAATTAAGAATATTTGTTTTTGCTATTCATGAGGTATCTTGGACCTTTTTTTAGAACTTACTCATAATTAATTATCTTCCTTTCCCATGAAGTTATCAAGCGGCTTAGCTACACATGGTTTGTCAGGCGTACGGGTCTACCTCGCATTGTCCTTACACCTTGACTCTAAAACAGAAGGTTTGGAATAGCGAGGCGATCAGTGGAATCACTTTGATTGCTAGACCGGGAGAATATCTAAGTTCAGATTATATAGATGGGTTTATCCTTCAGGCTATTCAATTACGTTTGATCTGAAAGGTCACAGTTCGGTCCTCGCCTCAGCCTTATTTGGTTGGATCGAGCCACTATGAATTTTTTTGCGAAGCATCCTGCTAGCTCTAGTTCCATTTTATAAGATTTAGGACTCGGCGCATCAATTGGTTCGTCTTCGCGAACGAACTAAGCCGATTCGCTTTAGCAACCGCAGCCATTTTAATTACTAATCGGTGTTTGGAAAGTACGTGTCAGCTGCGTACATTGCATAGCACAGTGGGCAGGAATACAAAGGTGTTGACCTAGTTTAGTATGGCCTACAGCTGACGGGAAGTTTGAGGTTCAAATCCCGTTCTGGTATAGTGAGGGCTTTTTTTCATTATGGTTTTCCACTTTTCCTCGCCGAAAAAGCGAGTATACTTTCTCCAACTCCTACCTTACTTAACCTTGACCAATTAGTGTGGATATGGATATATCATGGACGGAAAGTAGGCTAGGTGCACCAAAAAAACAACAGAAAACGAAGCGGCCGTTTAGAAAATAAATTGTGTAATTTTTAGTGAACCCGAGAAAACATCACATCCTATCACAGTCTATTGTAAAACGAGCGCCGCAAGATAGAATGAATAGGCAACCCGTAATACGGAAGAGTAGGTTGTATTGCATTTAGAAGATATCAGGTGAAGCGAGGAGAGAAAAACTATGACGAGGGGGGAATATTCAAGCATGAAATAAGATATTATTTGATAGCAGAAAGAATCAGAGTTTCTCATGAGAAAGAATCTTAGTCCCTATTTGATTACGTTCAAGGACATGAATTTTTAACTTATATTGAATAATTCATAGTTTTTTAATAGTTCTTTAAAGGCTCTTATGATAATAAATTATTTTAGATAAACAAAGCTCGTATTATGCTTTTATTATTTATATTTATTTTTCTTTACATTCTATGTTTTCTTTTTTTCTTGGTCACTTCATGATCTGTTGTATAGCTCGTGTAAAGTAAATTAATTACCTTTACCTTAAAAGTGTTAGAAATAACAGAACCGTTTCGCTGGTTAAATGGTCTAAGGTGGTAGTTCCCGAATCCAGATCCATGACCCAAATAAGCTTCGCTTAAAAGTTTCCTGAGGGTCACGTGAAGGTCTAAAATTTTTTTTTTATATAAAGTATGAAATATTAAAATAAAACTCTTGTATTATGAAGAATTACTCGAATACTGAAAATAGCAACATTGTGGAAACAACATTTTGAAACCACCTGTATATAGGCTAGTCAAAATTTTGGACCCAATTCAAGGACAATTGGGTGCTTTAATTTTTATCTTATTAAAACATTATTGAAAAATTCTGTGTTTGTTATTTACATTAATTCAATTATGTTGATTTAATAAACACTAGTATATACATAATAGGTAATTGAAATTACATGTAACGAATGGCCTTTTGAGTCGCCAGGCCGAGAAAATATTATATTGGAGGTCACTATAAAAAAAGTTAGGAAAACACTGGTTTAAGGCGTCACCCTCACAATAGATTAGCCTACTGAATATGGGGAGATAAAGTTTTGAATCTCACTCTGGTTATGCTTGAATGGTTTTCCCGTATTTATCCACGCAAATACGGGTACACTTATTTTAAATTCAACCTTTCTAATTCCTAACACATTAACTTTTCCAGTACATATGTGTGAACCCCGAACTGGTAGTAGTAAGACGTGGTGCTAAAATAAAACAAAAGAACAGTAAACTGTTAGTACCATTTTTTTTAGCACCGCGTCTTACTATTCGTTCGTGTTTAACACATATGTACTAATTACGTTAATAGTTTTAGGTGTTTGTAAGGCTATATTTAGAGGAAGTGTACCCGTATTTGCGTGGTGAAAGAGAGAGAGAATGTAAAACGATTAGGTAAAAACAACCTCAGTACACCCGATAGAGATTTGAACCTTGATCTCCACGTCATCGTTAGTCTAGAGTATATTTTGAGAGTCGCGCCTTATACCATGTAGCCACCTAAGTGGGTGTTAGCACCAATACACGTGTTTTTGTATGGATTGCGACAAGAGTACTAAATCGTTTACATCTTATATCTTAGAAACCAAGGTTCAAATCTCGGGATGGAGTTAGACATAATTGGAGGAAATAGTATGTATCAGAGTCAACCATGGCCTAGAAATACCATCTGCTAATATGCTGAGCTTATTTTAATAATTGGAAAAAATCATACAATAAGAACACCGTCTGGATATAATTAACTACCATATTACCATTACAAATTGCAGGTTTCTCTTACGAACATAAAAAAAAGAGCTATCTCGTACTTGGAAGTTGACGGATTTACTACTCCCGCTTAGACAGGCACCAGTGTCAAGAGAGACATCATGCGAAACGTGATAAATAAAAAAAGAGACGCCTCATGAGGACGCCTTGAGTTTGTAGGTGTCACGCGGCGTCACTTTAACTAACTTTACAGCAGTGATGTGACAGCGCCAGGCTTCGGTGTATTCCAGCCCATAGTATATGTTAGATTAGTTCGCTTGTAATTTTAACAGTGTATTTTTAGGAATATCTTTTAGCCATTTATTTTATTCAAGTGTTTAAATGGATTGATCTAAGGCAAATGCTTTCAGCCTGGGATCCGTGAACAAAGCATAGACTTAAAAATGATTTTATATTTTGTTTTACCACTTAATGTAAAATATATTTGCAATTTGCTTAGCCATTATGTTGTTTTTTATATTATTCTAAATTTATTTAATTTACTCGTGATTAGACATTGAAGATGCTATTTTCCTTCAATACCAACGTTAGACTTTAGGTTTCATGCTCCTATTACTGTACCCTGATGTATTCAAAATGACAATAAATACCTAAAGTCATTTGCCACTACTTGATTGTGCAAGACACGGTTCTCACGTTTACATCCAGCCTGTGGCCTGGGTCAGTTCTTTATCCAAGCCATATATTTTCCACTACCAGCTTGCTAGGTCTGTCGTAGCTTCATATGCCTTATAATTTAACTCAAGACTAGGACAGCCTCAACAACCAGACCCCAGCCGTTAATTTATCAATGTGAAAGGGTAAACCCACAATTCAACAATGATGAAGATTTCTCGATCATGTCAGGAATTGAACCCGGAACCTTAGATCAGTAGACAGACACGCTACCAACTTAGCTAAGGTGTTGGATACAATATTCTCACCTAATTTATATTAAAAATAGTTAAAAATAAATATCGAAAGCTACGTAATGGGAGCCAGACCTATGGTTAAATAACCTTCGTTGATCCTGAAACTCTAAAGTTGACGGATGAAAAACATCACCATCCTTCACATTAGGTGAGTGTGATTAATGTTCAATGTAGTTATAAAGACTCCTTAAATTGACACTTTTTTTTAATAAAAATACGTCTAATTGCTATTTAATTAATCAATATGTAGTAGATTACGAGACTACTATAAATGTGTGCTTATTTTTTAATTTACCCTCGTGTGGTGGGGGAGAGAAAAGGAGGCAACGATATGGAAAAGGTTTGGAAACACTGATTTTAGGAATATGGATTATAAAGGGTAGTTAAAAAAATTCACTACAGTTAGCATAAAAATAAGTAAAAGCACACAGTAATACGTTTCAGATGAGATAAATACCTCTAGCTTAGAGAATACAATGAATGTAAGTATAACGCCCAAGACCATGTAACGACATGGGAAGAATTTATGTTTTTGAAACCCATTCATTGCTATTGCCTGTTATCTAGTTGATTATATTAATTTTTAAACACTCACACACTGAGTAACAAATAGCCACCTAAAGTCTCAACAGAAATCCAAACGCGAGTCCACTGCAAACTCTTCAAGCTATATTATAATTTTGGTGGGAAGGCACTTTGAGAAAATTCAAACATACGATATTGTTTTTTGAACATTGATAACATCTTACTATATTATTAATGTTATTTTATGCGTATTGGTGACATACATCAAAAGGGGTGGATATATATCATATTTACTTGATTTATGAATACGTGGATGTAAATCTAGTAACTTTTCTAGCTGTCGGATATGGTTATTCCTATACAAATTTGACTCCAGTGTGATAGGCCAGCCTTATCTCTCTAGAACATGGTTTGACCTGAAATATATTTTTTTATCACGATCTATTATTACCGGTTCAGGTATAAATGCCTATATAGTAATTACTCTAATGAGGTAGGGATGAGGAAGGAAGCATTTTAGAGGTAATATACACGCATTTGTGTGGAAGGAGAGTGGGAAACCGTTTAGGAAAGCAAACTTCCATAGACTTGACCGGGATTAGAACCTTGATCTATCCGTCATCAGCAGGACAATCTAACACGATAGTGACGCCTTAGGCAATTTGGCCACTGGGGTGGAACAACCCGAAATTTAATTGATAAAAGACGTAATTTGCAACTTAGTAACTACCCTTCAAAGTATTATATTGAACTGAATTTATAGTTACATTATTTAATAGTTATGATATAATATATATCAATAATATTACCGCACAAACCCTTGGATCAGTGAATTAAGCGTCCCCCTACTGATCTAAAGGTCTTATATTCGATTATATAGATGGATTAAAACGGTGTATCTGTGAAATTTGGTTTGATAATTTTTCCCTGGGTGGTAAAGTTGATTCAGAATAAGCTCTGATTATTATAAATAATTGTTCTAAAATTAAGTCAGGGAAAAGAGCTTGTAGTAGCACCATACTGGTACTAAAAGAATGGAGATACTATATAAAAAATAAAATAAACAATTTATTTTACCACTGGAATAATTCTAATATAATTCTAAAGCTTAGAAGATTATTTAGATTTAAATTGTATTTATCTGTGTAAGGAAAAAACACAATGGAATGACTCTATTTAAACTAACAATGAGAGTGGGATTTTTTATGCTATTCTACAAATTAAAAATACAGTATAGCTATATTAACTCTGTAAATTAAAAAAACATATAGAAGACAAAACAAGCTGGGGCGAAATAAGTGACGCACACAGCCTACGTTGTGTCAGTAAATACCATGATAAATTTACACCACTTTCCAGTAGCACATCCCCCCCCCC
>CABFWB010000646.1:17688-45103 GCA_902151455.1 Timema bartmani | reverse complement strand
ATCCCTACACGAAAATACAGGTACCTTTCCTTTAAATACAATTTTCCTCATGCCTGATATAATAGCGTAATTATTACATATGTGTGAAACCCGAACGAATAGTAATACGTGGTGATAATTTTTTTTTTTTTAAAACCCGCACATGTTCCTGAACAAACAAAATTGAAGTCTTACAATCCGACACTTTAGCTCAGCTGGTATCGCGCTTGTTCGCTAAGTTAAGGGCTCATCGTTAGATTCTTGGGATACAGAGAAAAAAAAACACTTAAATTTAAATTTTCACGATGATAAATTGACTGATGAAGGACTGGCTAATGTGTCTGTTGTATAACTTAGCTATTTTACGTGTCGTTTGCTTTATGAATCTACAAACATTATGAGATTATGTTAGATTGGTTGGATTGATAAAGTTTTTTCAATTTTTTTATCTGTCCAGATTGGTGTATTTACTACCAATTAGCAAACTTAGTCTTGGTCCCTTAAATGATCAATTATAGCCAGCACACTTCCATTAAAGTACCAATAATATTTTATATTTGTGCTAAGAATACTATTTTTAGTCCGTATAATAAGCAATATACACTAAGACGCAGGATGATAAAGGTGGATTTTAAGGAAATGCACCAACATTTCCCCAAATTGCCTACAAAGAAATCTAGGGAAACTACAATGATTGAAATTAGTCTGGGTGAATTTTTGACTAGGATACGAATAAAATCCCAAACCCTCAGTTCAGAGCTAACAATTCTTAAGTAATAGTAACATTAATAATAAAATAGCAATTCGGCATTTGTTGAAGTCGCATATGTCAGTTTTGCTCCGATATGCAAAGGCGTTAGTGCGTGGGACGTTTGCATGCTATAGACCGCAGGAACGTTTTACTGCGATATTTTTGAAAAGCAAATTTGGGACATGGAGGCCATAACGTGTCCGTGTGAGTAGGTATGTGTGTGTGTGTGTGTGTGTGTGTGTGTGTGTGTGGGATATGTGAGACGTAGAAAACGGTAAGGTATAACTGCTGAATTTTAGATGTTTGAGAAATGGTTGGTTTTGACTAGGATAACTTATTTCTCTCCTGGCATTAAAAACAAATGCAAAGGAGCTTGCTCAATCGGTCGTAGTGAAATAGTGTTAACATCAAATAATTTGTACGCTACGATCATACAAACTTTTCATGTAGTTTATAATAATTTAATAATTAGGAACAACAATTTTTAAAATCGGTTCAGTAAACTAACCTTAAATATATATTTTAAGAAATAAAACCTATCATTTTGATAATCATGTGAAACATTCTTCAGACATAGAAATATGGAACAAAATTGCTACAGTAATTTAAATAATCAATTTTTCAAGCATTAGTTTTAAGTGTTTTTGTTGTTGTTTTTTAGAAAAACGAAAATACATTCTTAATAATTATCATGTAAGACTTTCTAAATATATTCATTTTGAACCAAATCATTTTAAACATTCTCGAAAAATGTTAAATTTTCAAAAATATCTCAGGATTTAGCTTCCAAGTTTGATCATATAATAGATTAAATATTAGTTTAGTAAGTATAATACCTTAAATATCTATGTTGACAAACCGTTTAGACTGTAGCTTAAGGTACAGACAGGCAGACAAACGATAGTGTAATATCCTCTTTTTTGAGTTTGTGAGCCACCAAAACGTCAAGATTCATAATAATCTCAAGTTGCAAAATGTTGAAAATTACCTCACCTCCTCTATATGAGAAATGTAACTATGCTTTTCTAAGAAAGTTTATAAAAGTAAGTTTGTGTGAATGTATCTCGGAGATTAGTTGGATGTAGGCCCTATATGGACTCTTACAAAGAATGAAATTCAGCCAAAGCTGGCAGTATATAAAATTATGTTAGCGCTAACATTGTTTTATGGATTTGAAGGGTTGGTTTGTAAGGAGAAACACAAGAGTAAAGTGAACATGATTGGAATAAGATATCTAAGAAATGTAAGTGGAAAAACTCGTATGGACAGAGTCAGTATGTCCTGAAGGAGTGCGGCTTGAAAGGGAATCCAATAGGTCAATGTGAAAGAAGCGTCTTACGTTGGTTTGGGGATGTTGAGAAAATGTTTGTGAATTGAGTGAGGAAGTAAATATATGAAGGTAGAGAGTATGATTCAAAAGGAAGGGTTAGGCCATGTAAGTCGTGGTTAAATGTTGTAGATGAATATGTTAAAAAGTGAAACATTAAGAGTCTTAAGAATAAAAGAGCATATATAACTCGGTGTATGAATGTTGTTGAAACAAAAGGAGTATGCAAGGACAGGGAAGTGTGGAGAAAGTTTGTGAGGATGGATTAGCTACGGAGTTGTTTTTTGAGCTGTATGCACAGTTTCTTTTCCACCCCATAAGGGAATAGCGTGATTAGGTATACATGTGTTGTTTTATCGAGCTTGCAATATCTTTTAAAACTAAGTATTTTTTACTAAATTAAGTGAGATTGTTCAATAGAATTCTTTAAACTTGTATTTAAATTCTTCATCATTGAAAGGAAAGGTAGGGGAGCCGAATCAATATCCTGTAACTTGCACTGAGTTGATCTACTTCCTAAAATATTAATCACTTTCTTCCTCTGAGAAAATGAGGATACACTCATTGTAAAATCTAACTTACTTGAAGCCCGGACGGTTAGTAAGATATTTAGCATGAGAATCAACCTGCATCAATGGTCGCATGGTCTAAGGGAGTGTTTTTAAAACTGTGCTCCGTGAAAGCCTCGGGACTCGATATAGTTAACTCAAGCTTCATGAGGCAGTTTTATCAAATTGTTTATTGGTTTTTCATCATATAAAAATAGCACCAGTTTTCCATGTTTTACATATCGTAACACAGGACATTTTCCAGAGTCGCAGTCAGGACATGTGAGGTTTTCTGTTTGTTTTATACTTTTATACTTGTAAAACTTAACTGTCATCATCGAATGTTCATAGTATTAATGTAAAAAAAAGCTTGTGAAGACTCCAGGATGTATTTTTTCTGGTGCAACAACTGCTCCTAAATAAAATGATTCGGAACTCTGGTCTATCGTTTCACTTTAGTGTTGGACTTGATCGCCGGTGAGGGGGAGATAAGGTTTCGAATCCCGGTTGGTTATTCTAACAAACGTGGGTGAATTTATTTTTAAATTCTTACTATCTCCAATAGCGTAATTTATGTATGAATTTATCCCTAACGGGTACCAAATAAGTAAAAATTAAAAAAAATACTTGGAAGAATTAGGGAAACGGGTTTAAGGGTGTTGGAATATGTATTCTTTTACCATTCTCTCTCCACTGTATTGCGAGCGTTTATACTTTAGGAGAACCTTCTCATTTTTATCCCTCAAATTAAGTTATGCATTCTTTTCAGGAAAATTGTTGGGGTGTTGATCACTATCGATCTACCAAGTAGGTGAAGGTTTGGTAGAGCAATTGGGGAAGGGGGTGGCACCACTTAGAGCCTATTAGTGGACGTATGGGTATAAATCCATAAAAAAAAAATCAGGTTGGGTAGCAAGGAAGGGAGTTCAAAAATGGTTTTAATATATTTAAAGCTCTAAAATTGTGTACACATCAAGAGAGTGGTTTACCTGATACTACTCGTCGATATATTAACTGATATCTTACACCTTAGCCTTGTCGGTAGCATGTCTGCCAATTGAGTTCGATTCCCGGCATGGTCAAAAAATCTATCATTGATGGGATGTGGGTTTCCCTTTTCACAGTGAATGAATTAACGGCTGGGAGCTGTGTGTTGTGTAAGTTCTATATTTAATTTATTTTATAAGTCGTGTACCGATTTAACCAGTTGGTTCAGAAGATGCACTTTGAATACCTAAAACAAATATATGGCTAATGATATCTAGACTAAGTGCAGTGTACAGTTCCCACAAATGAAAATAACAATTTAAAACTTTAGGCTACAACAATACTCGTGACAAAATGCTGTGACCAGGACTACAGCACACATTTTCTTGTACTTGAGGGCGACCAAACTAAGCGAATATAGTTTAGCGACAGCGACATAGTCAAACGTGAGCTACTTTGGGGAAATCATACAAATAACATTGACCAAAGTTCTGGTGATCAGGTCACTTAATTTTTGTTGTGGAGACCAGGTCGCAAGTATGGCCGTAGCCGAGTATATACTCTTTTATTTAATTTAAAATTTCATATTAAAAAATGTATAGAATCACATTATTTAAATTTTGCTAGCTATACGATTTCTCAAAAAGAACATGCTTTTAATTTTACTCATTTACAAGTTATTTTTATATCCCAAATTTTCAACTTTATTAACAATTAAATAAATTCAAAACTTGGTATATCTCGATTACTTTAGCTAATAGCTGGGATTTTATTTTAAAGAAAAAATTTAAACGAAAATTTCTCAAAGTGGGAAATTTTCCGTTAAAAATTAAAGGACAATTTTCTAGCTCACATCTCTAACTTAACGTAAGAATGATAAAAATAACCCAACTAAGTCAACAATATCAGACAAGGCTGAACGCGCAGTTAACACGCCTTACTATTGATTTAGCAGGCTGAAGTTAGAAACCTGACCGGCTGTGCTTTGATATTTCCACAAAATGTTTTTTTCATCAGCTCTCCTGACAAATGCTATATATTCCTAGCTCATACCTTTCAACCTCTTCTCCTAAGTTATATCAGGTATGTACAACCCGCGCTTCCCGATCAGGTTCTGTGCCTCCCGCCAGCTCAAAGTGAAATACTTCAAATGGTAGAAATACAGTAAACAACAAATTAGGCTCTTGTATTTGACGTAAATGATCGCTAACATCCATGTAGTTTCCATAATCGTAGTATTGGATGGTTGTGAGTATCGATACAGGTATGGGTATGGGTATCTGTGTATTTGTGTGTATTATATTTGGGTATTAGGTATTATAAATCTTATGTATGTTCCGCGGACAATCAAGAAATATAATCAATAAGATGATTTAACAATAATTTAACAATTAAACTGCTCACTAAAAATGCGACGTTATTAAATAAAATACAGTACAATATTTTGTACAGAAAGGTCACTTAGTTATCAAAGCACAGATACATTATCTGTGAGAGACTGGCTTGAGCCCCAGCTAGGAAAAATACCCAACCTGATACACTGATTACGAAACTCAGTCATATAGGTTTTTTAGACTGTAATTTAAAAAAATCGGTTTATCATGTTACAGCCTATAGAAACTTAAAAAAAAAAGATTAAAACAATTTGAATACACTGTCAACAGCAATTTTTTTTTTTAAACTATTGAAATGAAAGTGTACCGTTCGTGACCAGACCTTCACCAGAGAGTTCTATCGACCGCTCGAGAAGGGGGACCAGACCTTCACCAGAGAGTTTTATCGACCGCTCGAGAAGGGGTGAAAGCAGGTTCCGTAACACGTATTTCGTTGATAACAATGATGGAATGGCGGACAGGAAAACATAAAGTCTCTACTACTTCCTCTCGCTTCACGTTATCTTAACGGCACCGGAGCTACTAGAAGGGGGAAGGAAGGGCGGGGGGTGCTGGGACTTTACATCTCCGCTATTAAGATAGAAGGGCCCCTTATGGTCGATATCTTCTTCAAGACTAATGGCTGAGGTTAAACTATTAGCGAATGTCGCGAGAGAAAGCACGAATGGGCAAATAGCCGTGTCAACTGGGTAAGGTTTCATGAACAACACCACCAGATTTTTTTTATTCTTCGATTTCCCCCCGACCCCCACCCCTTTAGGCACTTAGCACGCGAGTCATCGTTGGCTTAGTGCCAACGAGTTCGGGATAGCTCGCTTAGCTCTGAAAGAGGAGGTCGAGATTAGCTCAGAGCTCATACTGGCTGTACTAAGACTGGTTTTCTCATTCTTTCTTTGGATGAATGCTAATACATTACATTTATTTTTGGTCACCGAGTCTTACTAACCGTTAAGGTTATACGCAAATGAACTATTTACGACGATTATTGGAATTAAGGAATGTTGAATATTTTAAAATAAAGTGTACCTGGATTTGTGTGGAAAGAGAGTGGAAAACAATTTGGTTGAACCGACATCAGTATACCCGGCCAGGATTCAAACCCCAAATTCCCCGTCACCAGCAGTCCAGTCTATTGAGATAGTGACGCTTTATACCATTTGACCCCTGAAGTGGGTTACATTTAATTAATTATCACCTTACTCATGTACATTAAATCGACGTAAGCTACGTTTAGCTAGAGTAGACAGTAAGACTCATAAACCAACACGTACAAAAAAAGTTTGGAAGTGCTAAATATATTTTAGGAAATGTTAAACTTTTTTTTTCAATGATATATTAAATAACCAATCTTTGTTAATTGTGGTATCCTATACTTTAAAATGAAAAATGATCCCTGGACACGGGAATTGACCCCGGGATCTTTGGCTTAGTACACCAATGTTATAACCATTTTCCAGGAGTTGCCTCGTGTCCAGGGTCATTATTAATTCATACTTTAAGGTAGGGTCTGTGATGGACGCACTTAAGATTCTTTTCTGACCACCCACTCTCTTTCTATCTTTTTGACTTGTAGCGTAGTTTTTATAGGTGTCTCTCCTATTACACCACGTGATCCACCTCTTACTACCCACCTAGGATATCTGAATACTTTCACTAATGGGGTAGGGATGAAGAAGGTTTACTTTAGAGAGAATGTTCCCACATTTGTATGAAAAGAGAATGGCAAGCCATTTAGGAAAAAAACTCAACACATCCGACAGGGCTTTGGACTCTGACCTCTTTGTCAACATCAAACCAGATAAAATGAGACTGACACCTTTTTTTTACCATGTTGACTGGATAGTTTAGATGAAATAATAGGAACAACACACTTCGTCTAAATATAGAACCCAATGGGGTAGAAGCCACCCCCAATCATTCCAGGTCCAATTAACTTTTCAGCATCGACACCAACAAATTTTCAGACCCTGTCTTTCGTACAAAACATTCCAGATCCAGATTTAACAGGAATCTTGTTGAATCGTTTATCAATTTGGGGGCTGGTGCGACGTCTTGTGAAATAATATTGGAGGCCTTGGTATTTGGAATATTTGAATAACTTGCAAAAAAAGAATGAAAGTTTAGTAATCCACAAATCCCCATAAAAATTGAAATGATGGTGGTCATCAAACAAGATAGCCTTTCACCACTGAAATGTCTTGATATCCTTGAGGATCGAACTCTCCCTTCAAACCCAGGGCCTACGATACTGTCCGTCAGGTAATCCCCTTCCGTCGTGTATCACCATTTTAACACGTAAGACTACACACAACACTAAATTTCACATATTCTCTCTCCGTTTTTGTTTTGTTTCTTGTTTCTTCATCATAAATCACGCGTGCCTATATCCATATGGTAGCCCCCTGAAGACATTCGTGAGAAAATGATCTAATATTTCCACAAGGGATTGGGTTCCCGTTCGTTCATATGGACTTGTGTAATATTCCCTGGCTAAATCATCAACACACATTGTGGCTTGCGGGTACTAGATGCACATACACACATGCATATGGATCACTGAGAGGAAAAAAAAGGACTGCTTGCTTGTATTTATGTGTATATACTCATGTGTGCGCGAGATACATTATTCAATGCGTAGAGCGAAGAGAGGAAAAACCAGAAAGAATAACAGTAGTTCCTAGTTGTTATTCCAAGGCAGAAAACTTGAAACATGCTCACGTCCGAGGGCAGAACTGTTCCACCTCCACCGCGCTCTGCTCCTTTGGTTCGTAATGTATCAAAATGGGGATGAATTCCCTACAAATGTTCAGGACCCTCTCTCTCTACCTGCTAGAATAATGCACACATATCAAAAACCCATTTCAACTTTATTCAACCCACTCTAGAGATGAAACCGTTTGAAAGATATGCGGGGACGCCTTGACAATGCATGGGGAAAAACAAACAAAACTAGAATGGTTGCCTTCGGTACGTCGTGAATTTTAAATCTCATACGAATGGGTTAGGGGTTGGTCTCACAAACAGGAACGTTGAAATTTTCAGACATTACAAGCCAATATAAAAATAAAAACAATTAATTTGGCTATACATATTTTTAAAACTTATCATGTATTGAGGTGAGGGTAGCTTATAAGAAATATTCCCCCATTAGATTGGAGAGAGGATGTAAAATATACCTTAAAACACATGGTGGAGATTCTAACTATAAGCCTCACCAGGAATAGAATAATAAAGTTTGATGCATTAGAGTGCTAGGCCACCAATGTGAGTGACAGATAATCATTTAAATGACCACTGTAGACTTAAAATTATTATGTTTAAATCTTATGTACCCAAAACATTAGATTGAGCTGTTATAATATTCGTACCAACAACAATGATTATTAATATTAATAGTAGTGTCGTAGCAATAGTGATAATAGCTTATGACAATACATGACTAGCTTTGCATTTTATTGTTAATAATTTTTTTGTTGGTTTTCTAAGAAAATTACATAGCTTAACACCATTTCCATAGAAATAGCTCGGCCACCTTATGACCGTGTTATATACTTTCAGTGATAATACGATTATTCTATGACCTACCATCAAACAATCTAATCAAAATAATATATCTGACTAGTTTTTAGAAATCAACATCATTCACTAAATAACCATTTGAATTACGTGGGGATGGCTTGTCGAATCTAGAAATTCTAATATGCACATGTCGCACACATCGAATCAGTTCCACTAGAAGTCACGTGACTAAATTATAACATGTCCACCCTCAAAGTTGATGTGAACAAAAAAGTCAACGCTAAGGAATGCTCACCTCAACAAAGGAGCTTAATGGACGTCACTGTCAGACAACGTGAAGGTTTAGAGCTCAGCGATTGCATTAATTGCAAGGAGAAGAACAGCTCTAAGCCGAAAGAGGATAATTACACGGCAATAATTTCTTCAAACAGCAGCGTAAACGAGTTTCTTGATATCAGGCACCATGTATATGTTGGTGGCTTATCACAACCCAGCGTGAAATATCAATATAAGATCCCAGATTTCAAGGATGTAATCCATAAACATTTCAACGACACATTACCTAACGCTGCTTATCCACATAATTTCTTACCGAGTGAGTTGGAAGAGAGCAACGACGATGATGATAGCTATCATGAAAGAGATGGAACTTGTGAAATAATACGTGAAAAAATTTACCTAAGGGATTGCAAACTTTGCCCATCTAGAGATATAGATGCTGAAGAAGTAGATTTGGCTATCAAGCCATGCATTTTCGAGATGATCCACCGGTTTATAACAAATAGAAATAAAGCAGACTCTAGCATCATTGTTCACGGGACAGAATTCAGATGCATTAAGCTAGTACTGCAATGTTATTCAAAATTTTTCGAAGAGAGAGACATGGGTGATTTGATAGAGCTGAATGTCTCCTCTGTGACATCATCGGCATTTGGTGACGTTTACGAATGGATGATGACTTTGGACGGAGACTATCATAAGATCCTCCGCAGAGACAATATCTTTGACGTGTTCACAGCCGCCTCGTTCCTTGGAGTGTCTGACCTTGAAGAGCAATGCTGGTGTTTGTTCAATTGCGATGAGACGTTCCAGGAAGACACGGCTTACCTCCTCCTCGTCGAAGCGATGAGCAAATCAAATTCAGTCATTGTCGACGTGATGCTTCCCCGCGTCAACAAGTTCTTCTTGAGTCTTGTCAGTTCCAAAGACTTTATTAACCTTCCTGTAGAGTTTGTCGTCACCATCCTCAATTCTCAGCATATCTCCGTCTACAACGAAATTGAGGTGTTCATGGCCGCGACACGATGGCTGATGTACGATTGGGAACGTCGGATCAGTAGTGTAGAGAATGTCATGCGCTGCGTAAGGTAATATTTGGCTAAACTTGAATAATATATTTTAGTTTTAATCATTATTAAATGAAGTTTTTATTTTAGGTTACGTATAATTTAATCATCATTAAAATAAATATTTGATGTTAATAATTATAAACTAGTTTCTAGCTAAAAGGCTGGCAGTTTTTATGGAAAGAAATGTACAGTTTACATCATAACTCTTACTTTGTTTCGATCTTGTAAAAATCACGTAGCTGTTTACATCATAGGGTGACGAAAATGAGTAGTTTGCACCTAATATAATTATGTTTGGTTGATATCATCCTATCTGAATATGCTTGATTGTATTTATTAGGTTCACTAATATTGGAACTCACAGGATTTTACTGATTTCTTTCACTAACTTAGGTTTGGAAACATCTTCTCCTGCCAGCTTTTAGACATGCGTCGCAACCCAGATAATCCCGAGTTTATTGAAATATTGTCCATTCCAGAGGTGGATAAAATGGTTGATGAAGGCCTAAACTACGCTGTACTCATGGAGTCACATGGTCAGACACCGTATTGCGAAGGTTTCAAGTTCAAGAAATGGGTTAAGGGGCTTGGTTGCGACGAGCCAGCGCCAAGGAACTACGTGAGTGGTGGGAAGAGATTCCTCTTTTACAGCGAGTTTCTTCAAGAGCTGGAGACGTACAAACTCTCGGTACTGAAGATGATGAGAAAGTCCATCATGAAAAGTAGGAAAGAGCGATATTATACCAACAACAAAACCATTCCTTTGGAGCTGCCACTTGTGTATGTCAACAACCAGGGTCCACAGGGTTGTTTGGAGCCAAACTGCATAGATCCTCTCACTTTATGTGAAAATGAAGCAAAAATCACATCTCAAGAAAGCGAATCAAAACAGGAGACTTCATCAGAAGAGCGCATGGATTCTGAAACAAGTTCCCCCCATAATGACGTCACCACGACCCAGAACACACCAGGCACATCCTTCAACACGAGCAGCGTTCCGACCTCCGATGCGGAAAACGTCCCAGCAGCCTCACAGCAAGACGATAAGGCCCTCGACCTCACCACTCACACAGCCACATCGGTCGTGTGCAAGAGTAAGACGTCTCCGGCACCAATTATTAGAGAGACGCGTGCTGTGCCTGTCGTCTCGCGGTCCCACCCGGTGGATAAATACCCCACCATGGGGGTTAGGGCGAGAAGGTTCCCGAACAACCGATCTTCGCAGATTCCATTAAAGAGTCCACCGACTTTGCTAGTACCCCATGGTACTTCTCTCCGGAGGAAGGTTTCTAAAGTGGCAGGAACAGAACCAAAAAGTATTTCAAAATAAAGATGAACCCCTTTAATAATCCCTTAAGCCTACTTACAAAAATATAATCTAAAATATTTTAGCTATCCCTCTTTACTATGAGCTATATTATTTCTGTATATTATCAATTAATTATATTTATATACTTATTTGAGCTTGGACTAAATTAATACAAATACTTACTAAAAAGCTTTTGAAAATTAATCTATCCATACTAATTATGATAAAACATAATCATACATAATTTCTCATAAATACATTTCATAATTTCAATAATCAGCACTCTGTAAACTAACTAAGAATTTTTTTTTTAAAACAAATATACAATGTTAATTACAATGTGAAACAATAATCAGACTATACATGTCGAATGAAACAATAAAGGTAATTTTCAAATATCTTCAAATTTTCAAAAATCAGTTATTATTAAACTACCCTTATGTGAATAATTTTTAGACACAAATATATATCCTTATTTAATATGTAGGCCTACACCATTCCCCAGATTTTCAAATTGAAAAACCAAATAAAAAACCCTGCTAAACTCATTTAAGGGAAAAAAATCTAGACTTTTGCAAAAATCTGATATCTAAACTACCCATAATTTGAGAGATAATTCCAAATCACTATTTGGTATCAAGGTATCGATTCCCGTGTCCAGGTGTCATTTTTCAATTTTCAGAATATAAATAACAAGTTTTAACAAAGACCACTAAACTATTTCGGCTGCAGCTCCAGGATATATACAGATATAATTTTTTAAAACCCATTTCTTTGAAATCAAGGGCAAATCACCTCAATGTAAGAGATTTTCACGATATCAATATTTATTAACATGCAATAAAGGTAAAAACACAAATATCCATCCAGGTAAGAAAGGTGCAAACATCCCAAGTCACCTAGAAGCTTTGCATGAGGGGAAGGGGGTCGTGATTATACCACCCCTAGCAAGGGTTCCTCGGGTGAAGCACAAACCTAATCTCTCCCACCAGCATCGTGGCTGCTGCATCTCTTCGGAGTCTTCCTACTCGACGCACACCTCAATGTCGAAGCAGTTAAGCCCACCAGATAAACAGGAGGACGTCAATGTATCCAGGAGCCAGGAATGTAGGAACTTGAGGAGGTGTTCTTCCTCGAGCCCGTGTAACCAAGCTGGGAAGCACGAGCAATCAATATTATAAGGGAAACATCGTACCTTCTCTGTCAAATAATCAAGTAGAATGTTTTAACATTTTGTTTTGAAGCTTTGAACTTTGTAAATTATATTAAATTTTCCGTTTTATATTAAAAAAAAGATTTTAAGCTAAGAAACTAAAAAAAACCCTCTTAATGCTATCTGGCTTATTTTAAAATATTGAATCATCAAAATAAAAAGCGCAAGTTTATGTAATGCAAATTTTCTTGATTGACTTTTATTCTAATTATCCAGCATTAAAACGATTTTTATGTATATATGCTTGCCTGGATTAAATATATTAAAGTAGACTACAGCAATTTTTATTTTTTAAATAAATCAATTGATTCATTCGTATTCTTAAAAAAGATGATTAGCGTATAGCTATTTTTTCTTTACAAACTGTATTTAACTACTAGACGATGGCAATAATGGATCAACATTTATTAGCATAAAACGGTAATTTTATTTATTAATTACTCTTCGCATTTCACGTCCCNTTATTAATTACTCTTCGCAGTTCACCTCCCCCCCCTCCCCCCCCCCCCTACAACAAAATTTTAGGTATCTCCCGTTGTGAAGAGTTATCGTCGAGAAAAGAGCTTTGACACTAGAATATGTCGATATAGTCTATAAAAGTAGTTTCACAACATTTTGAACAAGTAAACCATTGACCTAATTGGTCCTGGTTTGTTTACTCGAAGAAGTAGGAAACAATTTACTAATGGTAAGATAAACTTGTCAAGAGTTATTAATGGCAAAGCTTTTTTTACCTTCAAATAAAGCAGTATTGTTCTGTACTTCACGACTTTTGGAACAAAGCGTGTTGGTCGTGTCTTGACTTTCTGAATAATGTTAAAAACTATTTGTTATCGAACACACACACTCTGGTGACTTATTATTAACTCTGATCACGCGACTGTTATTGCCTGGGAAGTTAGTTTTGTGATGTATTTCGATTTCAATAACTCTACCTTGTTTTAACGGTAGAGTTTTTTTTAGATTTATTTACAAAGCTGTCAGAAATCTAGTCCATCCCAACCTACGGATAATGCTCAACTTTGGTAATTAATGCAGGTTGAACCAGGTGTCGTATAGCAATTTGGTTCCATGTATTCTTCTCTAGAAAACAGTTGAATTGACTACAGTATAACTATAATTATTTAAACTTATAACCATTGAGATATAAAATACCATTTTAAAATTATTAAATTCTGTAGAAAATTAATATAAAATCAATGCTAAATACTCATCAGTATAGCCACTGGAATAATTAAAAGACTGGGTATTTGTTCTACCATGTTGTGTACTCTAAGAATCTGCATAGTAAAAGCCATAAGGTGTTTGTCTGTCCATCGCTTTTCTCAAACTTCCAGATAAAGCACAAAGCTGAAAAACTTCGCACACGTGTTATAGTTAACACCAAAATCCTTAAAACTGATTTTTTTAAGGAGGGTGGCTTAAGAGAGGATTCAGCACAACGTGATCACGTGACTAGAGTTATATATATATATAGTTTTGGCCCATAGAGCTAGCCATTTTTAGGAGAAAAATCCGAAACTTGAAAAAAATAAATCCCGATAACTCGTCTGAGCCATGAACATAAATCACGCCACCTCCTGTTTTGAAAAAATTAAAAAATGTTTTAAACAAAATCCGAAATGGTGCCTGTTGGAAACAGTATAAACATAATGTAGCCTACACGATGCGCTAGAAAACTAATAATATTAATAATGATAACACACTAAATGACTCTTAACATATTTTTAATGATATAATTTTACCAAATAGATCCAACCCAAGCAATCCTAAGGAAGGTGAGAGTCCACAATTCAATATTATATAATAGTAATAAACTAATTTGAATCTGAATTAACTTAGCTTTTATGTGGTTGAACACTTAACTCTTCTCTTCTTCTTCTGTGAATCTGTGCTGGGACGGGTATCAACTGGACATCTTCCATTTTCCTCAGTCCTGAGCGTCTTATTTAATTCTTTTGTAGCTTCTTCCTTTCTTGATATATGTTAGAATTTCAAAACTTCTTCTTCCTCTTCCTCTCTACCCCCTCTATCTTCCCCTCCGTGGTACTCTTTACTAAACAATCCCTACGTAGTGTGTGGTCCAACCAAGAAGTTTTTCTCTTCATTATCATCCTTATCAAGCTCCTTCTCTCTCCTATCTACTCACCCTAACAATTTCCGTGTGATATTTTTTGGACAGTTTGTCTACTATTACAATATTTGTTTGTAGGGCAAATTGAACGCCCCTTTAGGAAGGTAGGGAATTATTTTTTATGTCATTTGTGGCAACACTCGTGTGCACAGCTCTATGAACCAAATAGCGAATAACAATCCGAAAAGATTAGTCATCAGCACAGTAAAATACACAGATAATCTAGCATTGCTGGCTACAAATTAAGAGGAGTTGAAGGAAATGGTGGAACAACTGGTGGAGACAGGGAGAAGATATGGCCTGAAGATCAACAATGATAAATCAAAAGTGATGGGGATTTCAAAAAATGAACAGCCGTTGAAAAACTAAATTGGAAACCAGAAGCTGAACAGCATAGAGCAGTTCAAGTGTCTGGTAAGTCTGCTGAAAAAGTCTGCTTACTGCACCAAGGAAATTAGGTCGAGGATTGCCATGGCCATGGAAGTTTTCAACAAGAAGAGGATACTACTGGCCAGCAGGTTGAGCTTGGTACTGAGGGAAAAATGATGAAATGTTACATTTGGAGCATCGCACTGTAGGGAGAGAATACTTAGGCATTCAGGAAGATAGGAAAGAGATATTTGAAAAACTTAGAAATAGGGTGCTGGAGAATACTTGAGAAGATCAGGTGGAGAGACAGGTTGACAAATGAAGAAGTCCTGAGAAGAGTGCGTAAGAAGAGAACCATTTTGGATGTGATTCTTCAGTGCAAAGCAAACTGGATCGGACACGTCCTTAGGAAGAACTGTTTTTTGTACGAAGTCATATAAGGCAAGGTTGAGGGAAAGAGGAGCTTAGGAAGAAGGAGGATTCAAATATTGCCTGACTCGAACAAAAAGAGAAAAATCTGGGAGTTGAAGAAGGAGGCAGAGAACAGGTGCATTGGTGGTCTAAGTTCACTGACTAAATAAATGGACCAGGTTTACGACAGATCACCTAACAACAACAATAATAATAATAATAATAATAATAATAATGTTATTTTACTAAAAATGACATTTCTGATTTTTTTGAACTAGGGCTATATAGTCCGGTAGTTATTAATTAAACACGTTAAAATAAAAACAATTTATCAAAACAAATCAATTTAAACGCACATTTAAAATGGTTGTAAAATGACACCTGGACACATAAATTGAATCTGGGACTTTTCACGAATTTAATTGAATTGAATTTTGGTTTCCTACACACGAACAGTCCAGTTAATACAATGATATGCAACATGTGTGTTAGTATTCGTATCAGAATTAAGCTAAAATTTAAAAAATATGCATTCAAAGAGCACCCCTCCCTCCACCCCACCCCCAGACATTATCTTAGTTAGAACCCGGGATAAAAACATAACATAGGATTTATAGGGTTAATGAAAGAGTTGCAGCTATATTGCAAGAACACAATACAAATCATCATAAAGATATTCTAGGTATTTAAAAAATTCAACAAAATTAATTCTTTTAAATGAGGGTGTTTTTTCCTAAAGGATCTCCCAGTCTCTCTTCACACGAATTTGGTTACTTCATTCCTGATCCTTACCCTATTACCATAACTAGAATTTGTTTGAGTGGGTAGTAAAACGCGGAGCAAAGCAACAATATTTATTTTATGAACTTTTTTTTGGGTCTCCTAACTTATTTTTTTTTAGCACTGCGTCTTACTAACCGTTCAGGTTATCCGTTTATGTAATAATTACGCTAATTTTTTTGGGATTAGGAAGGTTATATTTAGAAGAAGTGTACCCGAATTTACGTGTAGGTAGATCAGTACACCATTTTGGAAATATAAATACAGTACATCTGACCAAGACTCGAACCTCAAGTTTCCCGTCATCGCCAATCTAGTTTGTTGCGATAGTAGCGCGTTAGACCATGCGGCCACCGAAGTGGGTTTACTTACTTTGTTCTTAGAAGATCTTAGCATAAGACAAATGGGTAGGGGTGGTAGTTGTATAAATATTTTACTGTATTTTGTCCTTGACTGTCATGGCAACACACCTGGGGTTGAAGAAATTCCTGGTAGAGCTGAGAGAGTAATGCAATCCAAGGCATTTTTACGATGCATTCCTTTCTTCTCCATTTTCTGGCAAAACATTATTACCCTCTCCCTCTCTTCCCCGAGCTATCTGTGTCTCCCATATAAATAACATTTTTTATATATTCTCTTAATACTTTCATAAGGAGAATATTTTCGCGCTTATGTTTAGTATGACCCGCCTCGGTGGCGTAGTTGGTTAACGCGCTAGTCGTGTAGAGCCCGACTGCTGAGGACGGGGAGATCGAGGTTCGAATCTCGGTCGGGTGAACTGGGGGTGGTTTTTCCTAAATGGTTTTCCACTCTCCTTCCACGCAAATGTGGGTTCACTTCCTCTAAATTCAACCTTCCCAATTCCTAATCCATTAGCGTAATTAGTACTTAAGCGTATAACCCGAACGGGTAGTAAGACGTGGTGCTAAATAATAATAATAATATTTAGTATGTACGTAGGTTAATAATGATGGTATTAATAACAATAATAATAAAAATACACACTCTCTCTTACGAACCAAACAAATAAACAGTTGTATATTTTCCCTATTGTTTAATGTATTTGGTTAAATGGGGCTTCCCTATTTCCAGCAGACAAGAAGGGATCATTAAAAAATATTAATGAGTTTGGTTCGAATATAGGTTGAATATTTCTAAAATATTTCGTTATTGCGTTGCAATATTGGGGGAAGTGTCCTATTCTGTCAGTTTTTTTAAAAGTTTGTTCCAATAGACTGAACATTTACTACAGTCATATTCACTGGACTGGGTATAAAAAGTGCACATTATTTGGTTCTATTAGTAGGTGAAGTGGTAAATTAGTAATAGTTTTGCGTTCAAGTGAGTGTACCACTAAAGTTAATCTAACATCAAGGCACCCTAGGGGTAGTTTTTCTACTTTGAGGCTCTACAAAACATTCTTCCCCTACAAGTGAATGCTTGTATATTTACTTTTAATAGCCCGTTTCACTATCACTATTTTCAATATTTATTGATATAATTTGCCATTAATGATATAATAAATAAAACCGACTACGTATAATTATTTGGAATAGTACTTATATTTAAAAGGCTCTAATTTACAAACAATAAACATATCAAGATTATAATTTCTTAAGAAAATAGTTGCTCTTGGCAATATATTATTGCTTTAAAATTGGGATTATATATTATAACAACGTGATTTTATAAATAGTACAATATTTTATTAGCATGCGCTTTCTACTTTTAGAATCCGTTAGAAAACTTTTATTCATATTAAGGGGAATCGTACACGTTATAAATGGTCATGGGCCGAATTTATTTCCAAATAAGAAAATATGATAAAATAGCTCCCTCCAAGAAACCCTTCCTCTCCTAAGACACTGAAATATATCTGCTTTGGCTTTTATGAACTCGCTTGGTAGTAAGTCTTTACAGGGTTATTACCTATGTTACTCATCCGCTCAGAAACTGCCACGCGATTAAAAAAAACAACTACTTGAGTCCTTTTAACACACTAGATAAGAAAGAAAAAAAAATTATCTTCTGTGAGGCAGAAAGCGCTGGTCGGAAAGTGGGGTGGGGAAAGAGAGAAGAATTATTCGTTCGGACAAGGATAGCGTAGTTAGAATTCACCCTTGACCCTATACAGGTCAGATTCACAAGTTGTGCTTGAAGAAACTAAACAGTTAGGAGGCACGGGTTTAAATCCCAGCTGGAGACACTTTACTTGGGTTTTCACTTACTGTTTTGAAAGCTATTAACATAAGGATTAATAATATAGCTTATATTAATAAACAGTACTTTACTCTACCCACCAAATTAATCCATAAAAAATATAGCAAATAATTTATTTGTAAAGTTAATTTATTAAAAGTTTCTGTGGTGTATAAATATACAATAGTGAAAACTGTCTATGTAAAATTATCTTTAGAATAACAATCTCTCCATACGTATCGGTGAACACGTGGAAAAAAACGTCAAAAACACTTGGTCCTGTTTAATTGTGACGAGAAGTCTTGAGCACGAATCCCGGATGGGTGCTCTGCGGGTGATTTTTACTAAATGGTTTTTAACCCTCCCTCTACACAAATTCGGGTAAATTTCCACTCAATTCTAGCTTCCTCATCCCTACCACAATAGTGCAATTAAATATATTGATAGCCCAAACGAGTGGTAAGATGAATTAAAAAAAATAAATTTGTTTGTGTCTTCTAAATCAAGGATTCTCACTCAACCTTTTTTAGGCTAGCGGCACCCTTGTGAAGGGGATTAGAAACTTCGCGGCACCCTTGTAAAGGGGATTAGAAACTTCACGGCACCCTGTGAAGGGGATTAGAAACTTCGTGGCACCCTTATGAAGGGGACTAGAAACTTCGCGGCACCCTTGTGAAGGGAATTAGAAACTTTGCGGCACCCTTGTGAAGGGGATTAGAAACTTCGTGGCACCCTTATAAGATTTTTCGTAAGCGTTTTGATTTTTTCAATTTTTATTTTTTAGCCAAGTATAATATATAAGAGTAGCATATTAAATAATTAACAGTATTTTAATTTGGTAACTATTTAAAACTAAACAAACATTTACTTACTCTCTTCCTGGGTCAATTGAAAGATATAAATAACAAAAACACTGAATGAAACACACAAATACAGTTCTAGAGTAAGATAGCCTTAATAATCAATAAATTAGCACAATGATCAACCACAGTGTGAGATCACTAAGAAATAATAATATGTAGTCCTCAAAAGGGATACAACTATTGTCTCACATCGTGTGACACGGCTCGTGCAATTCAGAGAAACACTAAAAGACAAAACCTGCTTCTGTTTCTTTATTTTCATTGTTTTGCGGTAATATATTTTCCTCACATTTCCCTCCCTCAAAATTTTGGCACCCTTGGCCGATCTCACGGCACCTCTAAGCTCCACGGCACGCTGGTTAAGAATCCCTGTTCTAAATGGATTAAAGGCGTTCACTTTGTCAACACAATAATTTAATAAAATTACTACTTTATAATCTATTTCTTGGTGACGCTCATTTCGGATGTTGCTATTTAAAGCTTGCAAGAAGCTTTATTGCTAGTGACGAAGAAGTCAAGGTTTGAATCCCGGCAGTAGCAAGGCATTGCCATTTAAAATTGTTACTAGATATGCCTAGAAAGTGTTATCAGCACTATGCTATAAGAATATTTCAATGTTGACGTTAGTATTTTCTTTCGTAATAAGAGTTTGTATATGACTATTTTTTATATACTCTTCCAGGGTGTCCAGTGACCTAGAGAAGTCAGAGAATTTGCTTGGTTAGGGAGAAGTCAGGGTATTTAATTAAATTTCTGGAATTTTCACATAGTCACTAAAGAGAGAATCAAATTTCATTTACATTAGTTAAAATTACATTTTTATACGATTTAATACACATCACAATCTCTTTTAACACGGTTGAACATACTAATTTTAATTCTTAAAAGTCAACATGGGATTTTTGTGTGTCATCTTTCCATCCCTCTACTTTGCGTCTTTATTTTTTAAACTCTATTTGTGCAAATCGATATTTTAATGTCTCAATATGAGACCACTCTAACCAAGAGCCCATTACTTTAGGCTGTAACCCTTCATATATAACAATTTCAGAGTGTTTATGTGTTTAAAAATATTATTGCATCAAGTTGCGATCTTATTAAAATAGTGTTTGTAATATAGGGACGGGAAAAATTGTAAATTGGCGCTGGAAAACCTGGAAAAGTCATTAATTTTAGAATATGGTTTGGTTGGAGACCCTGTTTTCAATAAAAATCATTTCAGACTAGATTGTCTTCCTTTTTAATTTTTGAATCTGATACTTGATGTGTTTGGCCGCTATGCAAAAACGGAGCTGGGTGAGCCATTATTGTGAGTGGAACGGTAATGGTGTTAATTTGCTTGATAAGCACAGTGATTTATTCAAGAAGTGACGTCATAACGTGAGTAGCGCAGAAGTGCTATGTCAATCACACTACTGCGGCACTACTGGCCCACTAATATTTTTTCACTATTAATCCATTCATACTATTGTGCCACTTTTTGAAAAAAGACAATTTATTTACCTTAAGCTATAATTTACACTTTGTTTAGACGGTATTTTGCTGGGAGCCAAATTTATATGGTGTTTTTCAAATTTAAATAATTGTATAAGCTTAGTATTGCTAGTTATATACATCAATACTTTATACATGATTAAACTTTAACATAATTTTAACTACCTGCATTTGTTAGGTTAGATTAGTTCAAGATAATATAGGTTGACTAAAAATAATTTTGAATATTAACAAAAGCCCCTAGTGTGAAAAGAGCTATGAGTTAAATTAAGATGGAAGGTGCCAGCATTTACATGAGGAAAAGATAGAAAATCATATTCTAGTGATACCACCTCGCAGTGTATGCTGCTGTGATTCTAACAGACCAATTGTCTCAAATTAGTACGGTATAGCAGCGTTTGCTATATCGATGGTTGGGATTAATTGAAATTATATTGTTAGGGTTTGTCTAGTTTTGGAAATTTCGAGGGGAGCCTCTTCCCGTTTTTTGGTCCTTCATTTTTACATCCAAGAATGTTTTTAATTTCTGTTTGGGGTGGTCCATACACCAGCCACCCTGATTTTAATCTTCCACCCCACCGATAAGTAGTTTATTCTTCTAGTTTTGGAAGTTTAAAAACCCTTCATTTTACCAGACCCTACTTATCAAGATAAAATAGTTAATATTAATTTTGTTATTTAAATTGTTCCCTCTACATTCCTGGAAAATCTATTTTTCTATATTACTTAACAGGCTTTTTCTTATTCTTCTGGAGTTCCATTTTGAAATTTAAAATGTTCAGACTTTTGTGTGTATTTGGAGTAATCCCAAAACTCACTAGCCAAATTTCAGTTCTGTAACACAGAGACGTAGTTTTTGTATTAGTTTTGAAAATTTGACCCCCTTCCTCCTGCAATCATTTCTCCAATTTGTTCTATTTTATTTTGTTACCTGGAGGAGTCCTTCTACCTGATTGCCAAATCTAAATGTTCTACCACCCCTAAAAGTGATTATTATATAACTTTATACCGCTCTTTTATCTTATATTCCGTGGTCCCATTTACAATTAACAGATTTGTCTGGTTATTTCAAACGGCCCTTTTTTTTACCTTACTTATGAAATTAATTTTTCTAGCACAGTGAAAATAAATTGTTTCTATTAATTTAGGGAATTTTAAGTCCCTTCTAACCCTCTTCCTATTTGTCCGATTACCACCTAGAAATTTCGAATTTTTAGACTTAATTTTTAGACTTAATAAGTAGTTGTAATTTTGTAAATCTTTGACACCTCCTTCCCCCAAACTATTTTTAGAAATCCCTCTGAGAAATGTTAAACTCTAAGATTCATTTGGTTATCTGAAGTTTTTCTCTACCTTTTTTCCAAATTACAATGTTCTACCTCATTTCAAAAGTATTTTCTAACTATACCTTCTCCTCTTCATTTCTCAGAATTCCATTACAAAAATTAAAATTTTCATATGTTTATGTATATTTGGAGTAGTTACTGTATCTGCTTGAATAATTTCAGTTCTCTACCACACAGATAAGTAGGTTAATATATTAGTTTTGGAAATATTGAGTCTCGTCACCCCACCAGTTTTTCATTCAAACTACTTAAAAATTTCAAATTTTAAGATTTAGTTTGATATCTTCAAGAGTGCTTATATAATCTTGCCAAATTTAGATTTTCTCTGAAAGTTATTTTATTTTCATAACATCCCTTTACCTATTTCACCGCCTTTTGGAAAAACTGCCGGCTACTGATGTGTGTTTTGGGACTGTTAATAAAAATAAATTTTATATATAATATATATAAATTATAAAATAGCTATGCCATTATTATATAAAATATACATAATAAGCTCAATATACATACAAGTACTTTAAAAAACTATAAGCTCATGGAACACCGACTGGAAACAAACAATGAATGCAATATAACGCCTAAAAGCTTAGTGGACACGTGGAATAGACGTCAATCTCGTCTACTATCGTTCACCTGTGATGGGTGGCCGGGGTGTGAATCCCAGCCGTGTGTGCCAAGTGGTTTTTATTTAAATGGTTTTCCACTCTCCCTCTACACTAATCTTGATATAATTCCCTCTAAATGCCTCTTCTTCATTCCTACCCCAATAGAGTAGTTAAATATGAATATCCCGGCCATTTTAAATGCAAATACATAATAATATAAAGAGAGCCAATGAACAAAAAACTCATTTTTACACTTAAAAAATGAATAATAAAAATATACACATTTTTAACCAGATTAAAGTTCCTCTTATTATTATTATTATTTTACCATATGAATATATGTACAGTACTTTAAAGCAGATTAGAGGAATTGTACCCAAATTGGCGCAAATGTGGATACACTTCCCCCATAATATACCTTCCTCATTTCTTTCTTATTTGTGTAAATATTCGACTAGTTTGGACGGATCTTAGAAACTCAAACATGCAATTATTTTAAATATATATTATTTTTGGCATAGCGTCATACTACCCGGCCGGTCTTTTCGCACTTTAATAGTGTTGGGAGGAGAATTTTAGATTTAATGTACTCTAATCTACGTGGAGGATGAGTAAGAAGTAATTTAGGATTAAAAAACACCTTCAGTACGTACGGCTAGGATTCGAAGCCTCGTCAGCAAAGCAAATTAGACGAACATGACGAGAATAAGACCAGGTGAATTACTTTATCTTTCCAGGACATGTGTCCTTTGTGAAACATATTTTACTCTTATTTGGTGATAGTGTCTGGGTGCTGAGGATATTGGTGAGGGTTCTTTGTATGGGTTTAAAACTGGGATAAAATGTTGGTTAGTTAAATTTACTTTTATTTATTCATTTATTTACATCCATTACAGTTTCCATCCTGTGGCCTGTGTCAGTTTTTTTATTCAAGCTATACATTTTCCACGACCACGACCACGACCACGACTGGACCTGTCGTAACTTTGTATGCCTTGTAATCTATCTTAAGACTAGGACAGGCACAACATCCAGTCCCCTGTCATTAATTCATCACTGTGAAAGGGTAAACCAACATCTCACTAATGATACATTTTTGTCCATGTTGGGAATTGAGCCCGAGACCTTTAGCTCAGTAGACAAACGCGCTACTGGCTGAGCTAAGGTGTTGGACTAATTAGTTAAATTGGCCACGATATCACCCCTAATCGAGCATGCCAAATATGGTATATCCGAACAAAAATGTCTTATGGGAAGTGATATTTAAAAACTTTGAACAGAGTAAAATGTGCGTCAAACTACTTTAAAATCTTGACTCCATAAAGGTAAAAATCAAATATCTAATTGGTCATAGCTAATCCATAATTAATTTGAAATATATTTAAAACCTTAGAACATTAAGATACAGAGTAAATTAATAAAAACAAACTGCTATATAAAAATGAAATTTTTAAGTGTAGTAGTAAATATTTAATATTTTAGAAGGTATTCGGTTAATCATATTAAAATATTTACACGTTCTTCTATAGAATTTTTTTAAGTCAAATATTAAAAAAATTCAAACCCCTGCAGTTAATAGGTTTGGAAAATTTGATACATCTAATTTAATCAGTTAAAACAGCTTTTAAAAAAGAAAAAAGAAAAAAGAATAATTTTTGAAATCAAAACACAAAATCAGTTTTGTTGAGAAAAAGTTGGTTTTATTCCGATGCACGATATCCCTTGAATGTGAAGATCAAGATTCTCCGATGAAGCAAACCATAAACTGACTTCATTATCTTTACCTCCTTCCACAAAGTCATTAATGATGTGTGTGTGGGTAAAAACTATCAAAACACAAATAATACCAAGACTGCCGATAAACCACGTGAAATTTAGGTAACGCGCACATTTATCACAAGCTTTTTTTCTTTTTCACATCACGTCTAACTACCCGGCAGGGCTATTCGTACTATTTACACCAAGGGGAGTCAGAATTCAGAGAAAATGTTCTTTACTTTGCGAGTGAAAGCCATTTAGGGCAGTGGTTACCTAAATGTGGGTCGCGAAAAGCTTTTTTAGATCTGAAAATGCTATCATTTTAAAATTGAAACTAACCTCTTAGATTTCCACATGTTCTAAGGCGTCACTCTTGCAATAGATTAGACTGCCGTTGGCAGTGAGATCAAGGTTCGATTCCCAGTCGGGTGTGCTTAAGGTTGTTTTTTTCCTAGATGGCTTTCACGTAAATTCTTGTGCATTTCCCCTCAAATTGTAACTTCTTATTTATTTATGTCATTGTATATCACTACCCCGTTCGGGCTATTCGCTTATGGACTAATTATGCTGATGTGCTAGAAAAGATGAAGGTTGAAGTTGGAGGAAGTGTATCCAAATTTGAGTGGAAGAAGAGCGGGAAATCATTTAGGGTAAACCACTCTCAGTACACCCGACCAGGATTAAAAACCTCATCAAAGGCAGTCCAGCCTTTTGCGAGGGTGATGCCTTTTCCCGTTTATCGTGTAAGATAGCAAGCAGTCTTACCTAGGTGGACTACACTATGGTCCTATCTTATAAACTATACCTTGGTGGAACCATGCAGGGTTAACGAAGGTTAGATACCCCTCTCTTTCCACTGAGTCTCTCTCTCTTAGGGAGTATATTGCCTCCATGTGACCGCGGTGCCGCATTATTCCGGTCACGCCTCATGGGCACTTATGCGCTGGCAGAGGCAAGCGATCAACCCCGGCCGCGTCACTCCGCATTAGTTACGCCAGGAAAAAAGTAAAGGGAAAAAAAAAGAGAGACGGGGTTGCTGAAGTAATATTAGTAGTAGAAGTAGAATAACCCCTTACCAACTAACGTGACATCTGGCTGGGCGCAGTCGGAAACTGCCGCGCCTGAAATCCGATCATGTACTAACGCTTCCCCCTTTTGATCCGATATGACCCATATATAAGTAGCCTATATATAATATTAAAAATGTAGTCGCCGTCGTCATCCCATCATGTTCGACACATCTTTCTTCTCCTCTCCGTGTCTTTAGGGTCTTATCCTCTTTATATGCCTCTCTATCTTTTTTACCTCCTTTGCTCTTTTCCTTTCTCCTGTGATATACTCAAAACATTTCTCTGTCGCAAGTTTAGACCCACCATATCGCCCTTCTGTCGTGTCGAATAAAAAGCTCCCGTCAACTGGGGGGTGAAGCCGTTCAGATCTGACGGCGCATGAGCTGGGGAATAAAGTCCTAGTCTCCGACAGATGGCATTACGGACTGACGTGGGAATCTATACTTTTTAACCTCCGTTCAATCGTCGGAGGCAGTTTTCTAATGTTCTTTTTTTACATGCTTTTTTTTTATGTGCACCACGTCTTACTACCCATTCAGGACTACACATATTTTCATATGGTTGCCACACACCTGGAAAACCAGGAAAACGATGGGAATTTTGTAGAATTTAGTAAAAATACTGGAATATTTGTTAATTTGGGATATTTAACTGAAAGCTTAAAATGGTAGGTCTTTGGATGGACCAAAAAGTGATCTGAAGAACTAAGCATGCTGATTAAACATGTCTTACTACCCCTTAAACAAGGGCTGTGAAGTGACAGAAGATGTATTCTTCCATCAATCTAAATCATCCTGTTTTAAACATAAGTTACACAACTTCACACTAGTCATTTTGATGGAAAATTAAATGTTATTACTCTTTTATTCAATCTAATCTGCCCGGAAAATTGGGAATTCCTTCTGAAAAACCTAGAAAACACAGGGAATTTGGTAGTAATTTGAGAAAGTAGTAGTTATGGAAACCTTGTTAAAAATGAGGTCGGTATGAGGAAGAAATAATCAAGTGGATATGAACCCGATTTTCGTGAAGGAAGTGTTAACCTTTTTATTTAAAAAAATAAAAGCCTCATTAAACTGGAGTGGGATCCAAACCCTGATTAACCCCTCACTGGTGGACAAGTATTTTACTATAGTGACGCAATAGACAGTGTGGCCACTTATGTGGGCTGCCCAAGATTGACGGGGTTGTTATATTACAAAAAGTATTTATAAATTAATAGATTAATAGCGTCGCTATGTTATAACTATCGGTAACTTTCAGACTAGACGAATAATATGTTTTCACATCAACAACGTTACATAGTGAGGGAGAAATAATGTCAAGGCAAGATCCTAACATCCTTGGTTCATTCATTACCTCATGTCCAATGAAAAAACACCAATCAGAACTAATGAAAGTGGCGCAATTTTCTAACACAATCTACAAAAATTGCCCAACACTTCAAATCGTCTTAAAAAATAAATCGATGATTTCGGTGACCTATGCTAGAATTAAGGTTGTACTCCAACCACCAAAATAATAAATTTAATCAGCTTAAGCAATAAATCCTTATTTAACTCAAAATCAAAACAAGGAATAAACGCTCAGTTGAAAGAAAAACACACAAAAAAAAGCAAGGAATTCAATAACACTACATTGTCACAAGCTTTCTTTTCTCATAGCACTTATTTATGAACTATATAAAAACTTACGAGGTTAAATTTTAATCCGGATACCATTACCATGGCTGAAGTGGGAAACATTTTATTTGTAGACCCTATATGCATTTTAAAAAATCCTTCTCTTCCATTTGTTATAAAGTAATTCCAATGGGGAAGTAGGGGATGGGTATCGGATGAGTGAATATTTGGCCCCTCTCTGTGTGGTCCCTCGATCGATGTCCGGGTTGCATAAAATACACCACGCAGGGAATATTGTGGTGTGACCTAGGTTTGGCGACCACCCCTCCCCCTTCTCCAACATACCCTCGAAAATATCCGGAGAGCACACACACACACACACACACAC
>CABFWB010000646.1:0-17062 GCA_902151455.1 Timema bartmani | reverse complement strand
GGAGTAGGGAGGGCAGGAGAATTGAAACTCTCGACAGATCCACAGCGAGCTAAAACAATACGACCAAGAGATATTTTCAAATGTATTATATACATAAATATTCTGGGAAACAAGCACCCTTAAAAAGTTCCATTTTATTTATATTATTGAAAACAATTTTATTACATGACTTTGTTTTGAGTAATAAAGAAAGCCAACTTTCTTATGTTGATAGCTAGTATAATCAATTAATAGTTATGATTTTTCTTACAGTTTAAAAGCTGATGTAAAAAAAAAAACTTATTTATTTACCTAGGAGTTCTGTTTTGTCACTTTGACAAATTAAATATTTATTTATAATATATAACTATTATTGTATCTGGTAGTAAGAATATATTATTATATATATAATATATATAATAATTATTGTACCTCTACAATAATTATTTTTGTATCTGATAATAAGAAATTATTATTATATATATTTTTAATTGATTAACAACATTAATTCTTTTATTATGACATTCGGGATCTCTTTTTAGGTAAATTGAATCACTTTGATATTTAATCAAAAGCTTCCGAAAATATTAATAGAAAAAGAAGGGAAGAGGGGATAATATTTTTGTGCACATTGAATAAGAGGAGAGGTCGTCACCAATTATTTTTCACTAATTTATCTCTTTTTACTTTTTTGAACCACATGGATGAAAAATATTGTGATCATCAAAAAAATTGAAATCGAGATTTTTATCGATTTATTATTATTAGATGTTATTTCTTTATTTATAAATTAACAGCTTATTACATTAAAATAATATATTTTTAAACTCTAAAAATAATAGATTTTGGTTGGAATGTGTTCTTAAGACCTATTCCCCCTAGGCGATTGCCCTGAATACAACTTATAAAGTTGAATTAGTCCAGAAAATTTCTTCTTGAAATGACGAATCTGACAAATGGATTATGGCTTACATTCCAATTGGAAGACACATCCATTCGTAACTCTTAGTTCCATCTTTGCTGAAAGTTAAATTTACGACAGGACAATCGTTCTTCTTTTATTGTCTTCAACCCCACAGTAAACTATAGCTTCCTCCTTTATTTCTCGTAGAGGAAGGGGCTTATAAAAAAACGCAATCAGTCAGGCAGGTCTTGTGACTCAGAGTCAGCTGAGGACACTCCGAATGTCCCAGCTGTTTCTTAAGAACCAATAAATATTTCAGTCCAGGTCTGTCTAGATCCTTCGTGGCAACTCTCGGACTTCATTCATTGGATAGAAAAAAATCTTCTAGAAAGTAGTATTGGTGATTCAGCATTGTTCTGCTGGAACAAACTTGGTGATAAAATATACAGGGAATCCAATAATACATCAATAATTGAGCTTTACCCTCGATGTCTTTATTCGTGTGAAGAATGAATAAAATGGAGATTTATGTCTTTGTAGGATTCCTTGATTTTCTCTTGTAATGTTAATAACTGCTAGTTTCTCTGTTTGTATTGTATTACTTGCGAGATAGGGCTAGATCCCTGCATATATGTACAGTTTTAACAAGATGAGTTTGAGATTGCCGTGAGAGTTGACGTTAAATAACGTTAGCACACGTGTGGGGGATAATTTTATAGGGATCAAACCTTAGTATCCTCGAATCGTCAAATTCCTTGGATCCTTGAGGATATTTGAGATTCTAGGATTTGTGAAAATATCGAATCCGAGTCTCAAATACTTCAATCTTTACTTTCTCTAGACACCTCGGAGAGAAAGTAATGTGATCGTAAAAATATCGAACTCTAGATTTTGATAAATGTCGACGTTTTATGACCCGCTAAAATCAAAAAAGTTGTTTTCATAATGCTGTCTGACTGTATGTACCCCGGGCTAGAGCCAAAACTATTTTACCAATTGGGCTAAAACTTAGTATCTGGTGTTTACATAAGGTCCCATTGAGTTTTTTTTTAATTAGATGTATAACCCTAAACCCAAGGGTAGTTTACTCAAGGACAAAAAGAGGAAAAACAGATTTTCTCAAAATTTGCTCAAACCATTTTGATTTCATTTTATATCCAGACATTGTTTATCATTATAAACAAGATGTCAATTCTAATTTTCTTGTGAGAATGACTTTTAGGGTACTTTAACATAGGGTAAATTTTCCAATTTTGATCATTTCTCCGCAATTGTTTGAGATATGAAATAACTTATCATTGTAAAGTTGTAGTAATAAAGGTTAATATCTTTTGTTTGAAATATATTTTTATAAAACCAATAATTTCTGCTCTATAAGCAAATATACATATAGTTTTTAACTCAGGAATTTGAAAATGAATTTTGATTTTTATGCTCATTGGTGGACATATATATTTTTCCACTCAGTTTTTCTCTAACTGTGTTCCTAGTTTTTAATGCCATAGAGTAAGTAACATTATATTAGTGTTCATACAACAATGTATAAACCAATTATTAACTTCACAAATCTTACGATCTTTTAGTAAATGTCTATTTTAAGATAAAAGCGGGAGAACCATTTATTTTTTAAATTTTCAATTGAAATTTCCAATTTGAAAAAAAAATCAATTGAAAATTGTTTTATATATCTAATACAGCTTATTAGTGACTCAAAACCAAGATAATTATAGGACAAACTTAAAACTAGGCCACAGACCATTAATTTAACCATTAAATGAATATATGACTCTTATATTGAATATATTATAAGATTTAAAAAAAAAATCAGCTACTATATCTATTTTCTATTATTCCAATATATATCTATTACCTCTGAGGTACATAATTTATTCTAAGATTCAGATTCATATTTAAATTCGGGATTCAAAATTTAAATGAACATTCGGTTTCGTAAAATAGTGGATTTGACCCAACTATAATATTTTATTGACGTTCAAATGTCAATCTCGGTAGTCTTGAGGTAAAATGTTTGCCTCAGAATCCGATGTGCTCGAGTTAAAACCCAGCCAAGATGAACGAATTTTTCTCGAATAATAAAAATCCGTAGTACATATTCCTTTGGAAGGGAAATAAAGTCATTGGTCCCGTGTCGATTGCCAAATGTAAAAGAACCATGGTAGGTATGTGAAAATACCTTTATCGGCAAAATTGGTAATCTCTTTCACTCTCACTCATAGAAATTCTCGTATGCTGATCTAATCAGTCGGTTCAGAAATTTCTCGCTAAACACTCCAAATACACAAACAAAACAAACAATTTATCAGATATTACGTAATCCGGAATCATAGCTATGTCAGTATTATTTCTGATCTGCGAAGCTAAAGTTTCTAAATTCGATTCAATGACTTAGGAAATGGGACTTCGCCTTTCACAATGATGGCCGGGGAACTGGGTTTGTTGTCATCTATAGAATCAAATTGTTAGTAAGTCGTGTAAGGATAAAATAATTCAGTTCATAAATTACATGTAAGCAACCCAAACCATAATACAGGAAACAAAATGTTTTCAAATCCTCAAAAGTTCTCGCATCATACTAAAATAGTTAACTATGATATTACACCCTTCTATCCTTATTTAAAGGGCCACGTTCACTAAATGAGGTGATCCTCTTTTATGAAAACTTAAAAACGCACGTTACTAAAAAAATATATAACTATTTGGAGGTGAAAAAACGGCTGCATTTATCTTGTGCTTTAATTTTCAAGTTACACAAGACTTAATTAAAAAAAAAAAGAGGAAAAGTTCCAAAAGCCTTTTGTTTTTCTAAACACTGTTTTCTGTTCCATCTCAAATCTTTGCGTTCATTGTTACATTTTTTTCCCCCTACCTCTCTCCAGATTGTCAGGGAAATTTGATATTTCCTTGATCTGTTCCACGCCAACAGTCCACAACTCAATTTGTTTGCATGCACTGTTACGTATGAAAATGTATGGTAATTCAACCAAAAAGCTCTTTATCTCGTACATCTCTTCATTGTTACCCCCCCTTCTTACCCCTAGCACGACTCTTTTTTTTACACATATATTATTTCCATCTTCTTTTTTATTTCTCGCCTTTCTCTTTGAAAAATCTCGTAGGTGAAACTCAAATTTCCTACGTTTTATTTGTGCTCGCAACTTTAGAAAGTTATTTTTTTGCATTCCTTTTCACTCTTTGCCTCAATCCCTTTCCTACAGGAAATTTCTTTTTTACCTATATATATTTCTCATATACCTTTTTACGTTGTTGCTTCAGCTTACATTCTTTTTTGATTCTCTTTCTATCGCATTACATCATGCAACAACTCTTTCTTCTCACAAGAATTTTTTTTTCTCCATTTCTTACATTATCTGTATCACATTTTACTTTCTCTCTTTTTTATATTCTTACCTCCTAGTTTTTTCTCCCCCATCCTCTTTTTATAGTTATTTTTTATACTCTTTCCTCTCCCCAACGTAGTATTGCAATCCCCGTGAGCCCCTTTCCCCCCCATATTCTTGGCCATTAGGCTTTCAGCTTCTTGGAGAGATTGCTTCAACCCCACCCATCCGCCACCCAATCCTCTAACCCTATATTTCCTCTCTCAGATCCCCTCGCTCACAACCAACCCTCTCATCCCAACCATGTCAACCGAGTTACAAGAATATTACCCTCACTTCATCCGCGTCAACTGGCGACATCACTCCACCACACGCACGCACGCACACACTCACACACTTGCAGGATAGAAAGGTGGGTGGGGACACACGCGGATCAAGAAACAGGTACGGCCACGATGTCATAGGGAGAATTAGCTGACTATTTCGAAAGATAAATACGTCTACCTCATCCGCTCAAGACATATGTTCGGACACCTTTGACGGTTGATTTCGTTTTTAAAATGTTTCAAGCTGAGCACGACAAGATTTTGTAAGATTATTTCTATGTTGTTTTGTCAATTTATTGTTTTCTAAAGTGTCATTCCTATGGATATTCGGCTATCGGCTTATGTTTTGATAAATGTGTGGAGGAAATCCTTTCATACGTCAGTAAAAATATAGTGAAAACTTTTCAAGCTATTTAAAAATTACACCATCTAAATTCTAAATCCAAATAAGTGTTTATAGTGGTAGCTAGTGTGTTGCTGCCAAAGCAAGCAAGGCTTGACGGAACTGCACTAGTAAATTTTGTCCTCCCATTTAGTATATAATTTGCTCTTTAAATAAAATATACATAGATTTGTTTATAACTTTATTGTGTGCGTGGCTAGTCAAATAGATAGTGAAAGAGAGGGAATAGTTTACTAGTACAGTCCCATCAAGCCTTGCTAGCCCTGTTAACAAACCACAAAGCCACCACTGGTGTGTATACACTTGCAAACGTTTTTATTTATATAGTACATATAATTCACAAAAAATAATACCCTATAAAAAGCTTACAAACATAATTATTAAATGAGTTAAATTTGGTAAAAAAAATTGATTTGTTTTAAAATAATTATAATTTAAAACAACTAGATTATATTTGACACACAGATAAAATCACTTATGAAATATAAAGAGGACCTAACTGGGTTATGCTGTGATGAAAATACAAATAGTCACTTTTGATGACAAGTAAAGAGTACAGGAGAGAGATAAAACCAAATTTAGAGGTAATAAATCTGACACTTATGATGGTAGAGGAAGTTAGGATACATTGAAAGATAATTCGATAAGAAATGATAGATAGAGGTAAGCCATACTGAAAATATAGGGATGTATTTATATAAATTATAAAAAAAACCTTGTTTATTCAAAGCAAGCCCACCCTCTAATACGTCTTGTACAGTTTAATAGAAATAAATGTTACAAGGGTCAAATTGAGTAAGGAGTAAACGTTGGGTATCTCTAAGGATCTCTCCAACCCCCCCCTTTTTTTTCCACGAGTGATTTAAAACTTTGGTAGTTTTCCTCAGAGAAGACGGAGAACCAAAGAGTTTTTTCCGTCTTTGTCGTGACCGAGAGCGTTACGACCCTCTCTCAAGCACTGACCTACCATCTTTGGAGGTCATGACTTATGTTCATGGCTCAGAACTTTGGTTTGAGAAGAGTTATAGAATGTATATATATATGTAAGAATTATATAATATATATATATGTTCTATAATTCTTCTTAAAACAAAGTTCTGAACCACGACCATGACCTCCGAAGATGGTAGGTCAGTGCTTGAGAGAGGGTCGTATCGCTCTCGGTCACGACAAAGACGGAAAAAACTCTTTGGTTCTCCGTCTTCTCTGAGGAAAACCAAATACAAATTAATTTGATTACAATCATAAGGCCTATATGATTTTAATCAAATTAATATGTATGTGGTTGATCTCGGGGATCTTGGGGTAAAGTTCTCGCTTTAGGTCCCGATGTTCGTGGGTTCAAACCCAGACGGGGCTGGCAGATTTTTCTTGAGCGATACAAACCCTTAGTACAAATTCCTTCGGAGGGGAATTAAAGCTGTCAGTCCCATGTCGATTGTGGCATGTAAAAGAAACCTTGAGGGTATGTGAAAATACCTTTCCCGACAAAATTGGTAGGCCCTTTCACTCTTGCTCATAGAAATTCTCGTGTGGTGATATAATCAGTTGGTTCAGGACGTGTATGTTAAATACCTCCAATAAATAAATAAATTAAAAATATATATGTGAATAGTCTGAACAGGTAGTTAAATGTGGTATGTATATTCATTGTATTTCAGTAGGAAGATGCTGTAAATATATATATATATATATATATACATTAATTTTATATACAGGGTGCTTATAAACTCTCTGCCCAAACTTAAACCACAGCATTTTTAAGCAGAAATAAATAAAATTCTAGTAAAAGAATGATCTAAAAAGTAATCTTGTGCTACTCAAATGAAAGCTGAAGTTAGCCGCAACAACGCCGGGGGTAAGCAGACGTGGGTGCGTGTAGAATGAGTTGCGTATACTCAGGTAGAAACATCACAACAGGTGTTCGAAACTCCCTCCATCTCTCACTTAGTCACAATAATATACATCGGTTGCATTTCACGCACGCTCAACCTTCAGCAACGTCGCTTGCGGCCTGCCTGCATTTCTGCCCGCCTAATGATATGCAACTTGTTGTACATGTTCGTACTTACAACTACGTACTCATGGCGCTGTTGCGTCCAACTTCAGCTTATACTATTATTAGTGCAAGAGGATTTTTCCGACATATTTTGACTAGGATTTTCTGTTTGATTTTGCCCGCAGATGCTGTAGTTTAATTTTGGGTGTATGGATTAGAACCACCCTGTATAACATTGTGGGTGTATTTCCAAATTGTGCCAGACCCGTATCTGTCGTTGATCGTCTTCTTGTTAGTATTACATTGGTGCGCTTATTCAGGTTCACCTTAGTTCTCAATTTTGTGAACCAGTCTTCTAAAATCTCGAGATATCTTTGAATCTTTCTTTTCTTACAGCTATGTTTTGATCTGCTGAATACATTACCATGTCGTCCCTTGTAAATATCCTCAGATCTCTACCTTTCTCATTTCCACTCAAGTTTGATTAAGTTTGGAAATCAACTGCCACCGATGNGGAGGTACGAATTGCGACCCACCGTCCGATGGACATTATACCATGTGCGACCTGAGGCGGCAAAGGTTTCAGATATCGTTTTCACAAGTCTAGGGCAGATTAAGCTCAGCGTTGGTAGTGTTGCAGACATAACTGTAAGTCTTTTGTCAAGTTTAATAGTAGAAATTAAATAATTGAACAAGTAAATGTGTATAACCATAACCCAAACCCTAGCCCAATCTAGTCCGCAACTGGCGCAACACTGGATACCATTGCTGAGGGAACTGTATGGTTACTATAAGGAAAGGGCGTTTTATTTTAGTGTGGTCAAATCTCCCCTAAAATATAAGACTAGTTTCGCTACGCTGGTTAGTCGAGGTTGCCAATAGCTCCTTACAACCCCAGACCACCACCTTCAGATATAACTGAAAGCGAGTAGATTTGGCAACAATTGACCGAGTGATAGAAAAGATAAAGCATGTCTTCATAAGACCTGCAGTTTCTTCACCAATGATACTGAGTGTAGCTTTGCAGATGGCAGGGTCTAAGATGGCCCTAAAGTGTTGGAGCGGGCACACACCGGTAATCAAATGCGAATACCCCGTACTCGTGGTGAAACCAATCGAATTCACACTTATTTTTAAGCGAAATCTGGTGAATTTGCTTATAATACTCATTCATCAGCCTGTATTATTAAATTAGTGTAAATTTATGGATAGTGACGTGGGCATTAAGCTATGGGGTGCTAAAATATAAACAGTGTGAAGCTGCATTTAAATAATAACTCTCTATTATGTTTCAAGTATATGCCAGTTTTACGATCGACTGATTAAACGACGCAATCCTGGAAAGAGGGCAGGCTCAGCGGAAGCTGAACATTATTAACACTTTAACCTTCTACGCGTGACCACATTATGAGGGGAAAGAAAATACTGATCTCGGTTTGGGATCGAATCCCAGCCTTCTAAGTCAAAGTTGAATGCATTCTGGTGAAACCAACCTATTCGGAGAGTTAGCCGACTTTCTTAGGAATTAAATAAAAAATATTCGTCTATAAAATGTTACAAAGCCTTTTAAAATTATTAAGATATGAGACCCACATATGTGGGTGTCTAAGGTAACTAAATCAGGAGTGTCTAGTCTGGTACGCTGGTAACAAAGAAATCTGTGTTAAAATCCCGTCTGGTTTCCCCTAATGGATTCACACCTTCCTGCCACGCAAATGTGGATACATTTCATAATACTTATCTTAATATGTGTAATTAAATGTGGATTTCCAGGACGGGTAGTAATTAGTAGATGTAAAAATTAATTATTAAGAGATATTAAACTTGCCACACCATTTTATTACCACTATAGCTCACACAGACCCGCTTTGATGGCCGTGTGGCCTAAAACGCCACTATTTTGTTAGACTAGACTTGCGATGACGGGAAGATCGGGGTTCGTTCCCAGTCGGTTGCATTGAGGGTTTTTTCCCAAATAGTTTTCAACTCTCCCTCCATGCAAATGTGGGTGCATTTCCTCTAAATTAAGCCTTCTTAATCCCTAACCCATTAGTATAATTAGCACATAGGCGTTTAACCCGAACGGGTAGTAAGACGTGGTGATAAAAACAACTAATTACCCTAATGTGTTATTTATGAGCAAGGTTTAGTATAGAATAAGTGTACCCACATTTGCTTTTGGGGAGAGTGATAAAACATTTAGGATAAGTCACCCTCAATACACCCAGCTGGAATTCAAACCCCGATCTCTCTGTCACCGGCCGTTCGGTCTATTAAGAGAGGGACGCCTTAGACCAGGGATGTAAAACTCAACACAGGTGTGAGGGCCACATTATACAATTAAGAGGGCATTTCGGGTCATGCATAGGGTTTTTATTTATTAGACTACACATTTTATATTTTTACGTCTAACATCTTAGCTCAGTCAGTGGAGAGTCTTGTCTACTGAGCTAAGGGTCCCGGGTTGGATTCCTGGCATGGCCGAAAACTGTATCATTGGTGAAATGTGGGCTTGCCCTTTCATAGTGTTGAATTAACGGATGGGGGCTTGCTGTTGTGTCTATTCTAGATTAAATTAGTTTACAAGTCGTTTGTAAATATTGTTAGTTGGTTCAGAAAGTGTCCGTTAAATACCTCAAATAAATATATTCTTACACAGAATGAAAAGGCTGAGGGGCGTGTTCATATTCTCCCTTCATATTTCGGTGCAGGTCAGTTTAAATGCTCCAGTAACCAGTTTGATAACCCTGCCTTAGACCATGTGGCCAAAACGGGTTGTACTGGGCTCTTAATCGGCTGACTAGAATTGAACACAACCTCCCACTGTAATCTCCCCCCTCCCCCCCCCCCAGCAATTTTCGACTTTGTAGCTGGTGGGAAGCTTGACAAATACAAAATCTCTTTCCTTAGAAACGCGTATTTCATCGCGCACCCACGCTAATGTTATTCTCAGAAATATCAAGTCTATGGCGTCGCGGCGCCTTGCTCTTCTGGATCCCCTTCCTCTTCCCCCTTCTCCCAAACCACTGACTTTTCACTGATAACATCACACATGCAAAGCTCTCATCGGTGTGTTGAGAGGGTGTACCCCCCACTTCTATTTGTATTATAACAGACACTTCCTCTCTTAAGGAGGGGATTAGTATCTTGTAGACATGTCCTCGCGTGCGGCGGAGATTACCGAATTTGCTAAAACACGCCTTAGCTTTATCTTAAATACAATCGTTGACAAGTGCTGAAGGGCTGCGAAATCTGAGAGACGCAACTTGACCATCGTGAAAGAAAGATTAAAGCCCCATCTTCTTCCCCGGCCTTCAGATAATAGCGTCAGTATCGTCTTTTATAGTTTGATACTGACTGGGAGGTCAGGGTTCGAATTTCGGCTGGGTATACTAAAGCATTTGTGGAGCACCAAATAATACAATGTTTGAACTGCCCTCTTTGAATGGGGTGGCTGCATGGTCTAAGGCATCTAAGTCGCAGAAGTTCCCAAGCTTGTTTGACCGAAGGAGCCCTTGTAAAATACATAATAAATGCTGGAGCCCTTATAAAATTGTTTACACTAATATTATGAACATTCAATAAGGACGGTTAAATTTTACTGGTAGAAAAAGTACAAACAAACGGAAAACATCACATGTTCTGAATGCACCTTTGGCAAATGTCCTTTTTTTTATTTTTGAAATAATTGGCAATCCTAATATTACTAATGCTATTTTTTATTTTGAAAAACCAATAATATTATAAAATTGCCTCAAAGAGCCTAACATAAAAATGGTTGAGACCAGTTTGAAAAACTCTGATCCAAGACGTCAGTCATTCTCTCAATTAACTGGACTGCCACCCGCTTCGGTGGCCGCATGGTCCAGGGCATTACTCTCGCAAGAGACTAGACTGGCGATGATGACAAGATCGTGGTTTTATCCCGTTCAGGTGTACTGAGAGTGGTTTTCTTTAATGGTTTCCTGCTCTATCTCCACAAAAATGCGGCTACACTTCCTTTAAATTTAACCTTTCTTCATCCCTAATTCACTAAAATAATTAGTTTATAAGCGTTTATCCTAAACGAGAAGTAAGACGCGGGGTTAAAAAAAATGGACTGCCGGTGATAGGGAGATCGGGGCTTCGATCCCGGTTAGGTGTAATATGGTGGTTTATCCTAAATGGGTACATTTTTTAAAATCTAAATTCAATCTTTCTCATCCCTAAGTGAATATAACATATAATCCGAGTGGGTGTTAAAATACATTTCTAATGTTAGACAAAGAGGGGAAGGATAGAAGAAGAGGAGTTGCAATAAACCAAATCAATTTTATTTGTTTCACATTATTTCCACCATTTGTAGGTACACTTATGTGTTATTTCACAAACAGCACGCTATGGCAGGACTATCTGTCATTGATTTTTTTAAAAGCTAACAGGACTAAAGTCGACGTTTTCCTGGAGGGAGAGGGTAAAGCACCACATAGTGTAGGATAAACCACCCAACTCATTGAGCTAGGACCCAACTCTGGCCTAGGTCAGGAGTGATAACTGCTCATCTATCCCTACAGGCTAAACTTGGTTCATATCAAATTTATTTAAAAATAATTATAGCCTGACGCCTAAATTATATTAGATCCTTTTAAAGTTTTGTTTTTTAAATAAAATAAATCAATTTTTTTTCATAATACTTTTCAATACACAAGTCAAATAAAACATTTTAAAGTTATTGCTTTGTAAATAAAATAAATCAATTTTTCGTAATATTTTTGAATACACAAGCTTTAAATAATATATTTTAATTAGTCTGGAACCCTAAACTTGGTCAATAGCACGACTATATCTTGAAAATATGCATCCCAGGTTCAATTTCTAGCATGGTCAAGAGATCCAACTTACAGTGATGAGTTTACATTTAAAGGAATGAGTGCTATGTTCGTTTTGGAGCCAATTTAGATTTTAATTCGTATTCTCTTGTCATCAGTTGGTTCAGAAAGTACAATTTAAATATGCTCTTCAGTATTAATACTACTACTACTACTACTACTACTAATAACAATAATACAAATCTACCCATAGTACCAATTTATATAAAAATGTATTTTCGTAAAATTATTACAGGACAAACGACACTTAAAAGCTGAGCTATCGATAAATTTAATGTCTGCTATTCAAATCCAAGGAAATACTTTTTTTTTATAATTTTAATACTAAACCAGCTGTATTTATGTTTAGTTATTGTTTAAAATAATCTCAATAATCTTGTTTGAAATAATTTAATCTAAATAAACACGTAGGCTTATTAAATAATTGGCAGCATTAAGCCAACTACCGAGTTAAAGGTGGCTGCATTATCTTGTAGCTCGTAATCTTAATAAAATCCCACATTTGTAGCCGATGATTTCCGTGCGTACATCATAGACTCTGCCTTAAAATATGAGTGAAAAATGACCCTGAGAATGGGGCAATTTCTGGATAGATAAGTGGTTAGAGCATTGGCGTACCAAGCCAAAGGTCCCGGGTTCGATTCCCGTGTCCAGGTGTCATTTTTCAATTTTCAGAATATGATATCTAAATGGAGTAATCCGCACTAAAAAGCATAAATAATAGCTTTGGCTATTTGATTCTTATTAAATAATAGTTTATCAAAACGTATATCACTTTGGTTTAATAAAAAACCCAATTTTTAGTTATTGAAAGTCTAGAGCTCAATTATAGGATTGTTTGAAATCTACCAATCTAAAATTACATTTTACAGAACAACGGTTGGCAAACTATAGCCCACGGGCTGGATCTAGCCCAAATTTAGCAAACACACAATCGTATTCATAAAAATAGATTAATAGCTAAATACTATTTGAGAAATGTAACGTTGACATTTTTTGATCAAGTTAAATCTTTTTAAAAACTGCCATCCAGATTTTTTAAGCCCACATGACCCGTGATATCAAAAAGGTTGCTGACCCCCTGATATACAAGATCCACCGTTTTTGCACGAAGCGTTAAAATTAAATCACAAGTACATGTTTTACAAAAAATTGTGTTTACAAAAGTTATTTAGTAAATTGTATTCACTTCTGCTCTGAACTTTCCCTAACAAACCTTCATCCCTACTCCCATAACGTCTCCCACCCCTCCACTCCCCTCTCTCCAATGCTTCTTTTCAGTGTTTACTTTTCAGAGCGTCGTTCGTTTTAACAAGCTGGTGGTAGCTTAAAAACTCAACGTCAAGTTTGAAACTAAATTTCGTTTAAACAAGTGGAACAGAATTACTGAGTAAAACGAATGAAATGTGAACGTGAAAGAAAGAACGTTTTTTGAAGGGGGGGACGGAAGGGGGAAGCTATGAAGTACATTGCGTAGGCCTATTATAAAATCACCCACACACACACGTAACATTTTCTTGGAAATTTCCCTCAAATTAATGTTGGCTTTGTTGCACCTTAATTGCTAGAAAACTCACTAAAATAAAATGGTTGAAATAAAAGAATTCTGATTTTTTTTATTTATAATTTTTTAAATTTTGACTAAAATATTGTTGTTATTTTTTACTTTTACCGGTTGCTTTGTAGATGCGAGAATGGACGCTGGTTGGATTTTTTTTTTACAAACAAATATGACGTTTTAATTGCATGACTAAACGCATCTTAATATAGTCTGGTTTTTCTTTGACCACTAAAATGGAGTACATCGAGGGGTTTGTTTCCTAAATAGTTTGCCACACTTTTTTCGTGAGAATTTGGGTGCATTTCCTATACATTCTTTATCACATACCTCTACCCTATTAAAATTCGAATGGCCCAAACTGGTAGAAATGACTAGATGAAAGAAATATTGTATTATTCATACATGGTAGCTAGGTAGTTTAGTCGAAATCACCTGAAGAATTTGGCTAAAAACCAAAACTTATGTTTTAGGTGAATACATAATAAAATTTCATAGTGAAATTAACATAATAAGTTACAAATTTCACCTTTAGACTAGAATATAATATTAGATCGATCCTGATGAAACGATCATTAATGAGAAGGAAATCTTTTACCAAGACTGAACAAAAATTAAGGTTTAAACCCCACATTGGTGGTCGTGTGGATCTAAGGCCTCATTATATAAATAGTCTAAATTGCCGATGACGAGATTGGGGCTCGAATCCCGGTTGGGTACACTAAGTTTATTTTTTTATATTTCTTCCTTTAATCCCACCACAAAAACGCGGGTAATTTTAAACAAATTGAACCTTACTAATACCAACACACAAAGTTTAAATACACTAGAGTTGCGATTATCTAGCCTAATGTGGCGGCATTTTGAGCCTGATAACGAAAATTCCGGATATACAGAAACTGAGAGTAAACCATTTTCATTATGGTTTTGCATACTTTTTTTTACTTTCTCGCTATCTTACAGATAGAGAAAGTATTGTGATCGTCAAAAAAATCGAACTCTAAATTTTGATGAATCTTGACGTTTCATTACTCCCTGAATCCGAAAAAGTGTTCATTGAATTTCCGTCTGTCTGTCTCTCTGTACCTCCGACTAGAGCCTAAACTATTTTACCGATCGGGCTAAAACTTGGTATCTAGGGTTTTCAGAGGGTAGTTTACTGAAGGGCAAAATGAGAAAAAGTTGATTTTCTCAGAATCGGCTCTACGATTTTGATTAAACTTCATTTCAAAACATATATAAATATTCCAAACAAAATCGCTACTAACAATATATCGGCAAAATGAATTTAAGGTCTCCGGTCTAATGCGTAAATTCTAATTTTTTATTATATCTCCGAAACTATTTGAGATATGAAATTACTTATCGTTACAAATATGTAGATATATCTATAATACAAATATTTTATTTGAAACATATTTTTATAAAACAAATAAATTTCAAGCTATACGCAGATATACATATTTTTTAAAACTTTTTGAATACCAAAGGTTAAGTATTGCGGCCGTAAAAAAAATCTAAACTGAAATGTTGATGGATGTCGACGTCTTATGACCCCCCAAACCCTAAAAAAATTGTCTTTGAAATGCTAGTCTGTCTGTGTGTCTGTTAAAACTTAAAATTAAGAGTAGTTTTATAAAGGGCGAAAAGAGAAAAAATCGATTTTCTCAGAATCGGCTCCACGATTTTGATTAAAATTCGTATCTAGGCGTTGATTAAATAAATTGGCTATTTTCATTTTCCCATGAAAATGACTTTTAGGGTAATTTACAGAAGTGGAAATTTCCTCATCTCAGCAACTATTAAACTAAATAACTTATCATTTAAAAATTGTAGTACTATTAAAAATAAAAAACTTTCATACGAAATTACATTTTTATAAAACCAACAGTTTCTGAGATATTGGCAAATATATTAATACAATTTTGTGAGCTTTAGTTGTAAAGATACTACTTAAGCTTTAACTAAATAACTCCAATGTCATAGAGTAATTAAATACAAGTCTCTCAAAAAGTTTATGTTCTTTTTCCTTAAACCTCTTAGGAGAAATGTTTGTACAGCAATGATTTATCTCCTTCATTTTAGACTCAATAGTCAATATTTACATTTTTTATTGGTCCAAATTTATAAATTTAATATCAATGCGTTGAATATGTGCAACACCTAATAAAATGTCGATCGGAAGTTGAAATTTTAATACGAAGTGTTGACCCCTGTGGACCCAATACTAATCTTTTTCATTGGTCCAAACATACAAATGAGGACATTAATTCTTTAAAAATAAAAATATAAAATTTAAAACCAGGACTCAAAAAATGTTTTACTTAAGTATAGTGCAATTTATGCTTGGGTTTGCTAGTGTATATTATTTAGTTTCACATATATTACAGACTATGAGTAAATATTTCTATTATTAAACAGTAGATCGAGAAAGTCCGTGCGGAGTTCCGTACCATTTATTTTAATTTACACGGAACACTTAATCTTGTTTTAACAGAATTTTGCCATTTCCTGAATGTGGTGTAAAATAAGAATACTATAATTAGATGGGGACAGTAAAAATTAAACAAGAAATACACTTTTAAAATCTTTATCATACATTACTTTATTTTGAAAATGGAACATGGGCTACAAAGCAAGAACAAGTGAAAAGAGAGCTTCAAATAGATCACATTATAAATTCAATAAATATTTTATAGGGGATATGTACCGGTTTGATTATTTTAAAACGTACTTTTTAACACCAAGATCCGGGTCAGATAATCGTGACTCTAGTGTATTATTATAATCCAAACGGTTAGTAGCATGTGGTGCAAAAAAAATAAATATATATATATACACTCACAATTCTTTTACAGTTTTCGTATACATTGTGCGAGACATTGACATCACCACTCATCTTGTATATTTTTTTTATATATTAAACACAACTAGAAGAAAATTGTATTTCCTCTTTCCCCATAAAGCCCTCCTCCCTTTTCCAATAAAAGACAACTCGAGCTAAGAGTGTAGTCTTCTAGGGTAACGTGGTGTGTTCTCGACTGATGGGTGGGGCGGTGTCAAGATTTCTTCATAACGAGTCCCATCGGACTGAAAAAAAGATTTCGTCAGATACTACAATAACTCACGGAGGGGGAAGGAAGGGAAAGGGCGGGTAGAAAGAAAAGAGGATGGAAGGTAAATCATGAAAACTGTTGCCAGACTTCGAGATGCTTAAGTTGAAGAGAAAATTTTAGGAATGTAGCTTAGTTACGGATTTATTTTATAATGACTTTGATATTTAAAGCCCATCCCCATTTAAAATTTATAGCAAAGCTTTGTCTAAGCTTTCTGGTGTTGACTATAGTCTGATTTTATATGAATCCCGTTATTTGAAAAATGGAAACTCATGTTGCCACAGTGGTGGAAATAAAAATAATTTATTACAATTAATGTAGTTAAATTCTTGATCCGTTTAGTTGATAAAATAAAAAGATTGTTTATAGTTATCCATAAGAAAATTTTACTGTACGCTTTTTTTTTATCAAGTTTTATTTAATAAGTCAAATAAAACATTTATATGATGTCAAATTTTAGTGACTTTCAATTGTAACGTTATTTGCCAACCTACCATTTATTTCCCTATATTTTTCCCGAGCTTTGTAAATAGTTTCAAGTTTATTTTCG
>CABFWB010000645.1:240873-251006 GCA_902151455.1 Timema bartmani | reverse complement strand
CCTTTACATTTAATACTTTCCCAGACCCTTGCTGCAGACACTATCCTCTCTCCTTTACATTTAATACTTTCCCAGACCCTCGCTGCAGACATTATCCTCTAGTCCTCACCTTGAGCAATCTTATTTCCCGCAGAGCAATCTTACGGATGAGAGGGTCATCCTCTGATTCGACGAACTTCTTGATGGCGACGATCTGTCCCGTGTCCCTGTTGCGACACTTGAAAACCATCCCGTAACTTCCCTCCCCGATCTTGCTGATCTTCTCGTAGCGCTCCATGAGACGGGACGGCGCCCTCGACCTGCACACGCACAAACAATTTATAGACTGGGGGTTGGCACGCCTGACTCACCGGGTGCATTGGGTGTGTTTACCCATATCCTACCCAGGCGAGTGTTGGTCCAGTTCCTTAAACATTTTACTCTTTCGTCAACATAGTTAACTAGGTTTTTTTAAAACAATAGTGAATGTAGCCAAACATCAAGTACTTCTTGTTTTGTTTACCGGTGACGAGAAGGCAGAGGTTTGAATCTCAGCCGGATGCTATGAGGGTGGTTTTCCTACGCCAACTCCACGCAAATGTGGGTACATTTTCTATCAATTCAACCTTCCTCATTCCCATTCCATTAGCCTTATTAAAATACAGATATCCCAGAAGGGTAGTAAGACGCGGTAAACAGGAAAAAGTATGTTTTTTGATGCGTCTATTAATTTAAAACACACTTTATTTTCATTAAGTTTACATCGAGATAAGCATATAACCCGAACGGTTAGTAAGACGCGTTGCTAAATAAATACATCGAGATATGATTTACACACCTGCTTAAACTAGGGGAAAAAATCTCCTCATTACAACTGGCCAGATTTTGATACCCGACCTCTCCATCACGGGCAAGTCAGAATAAATTAGTCTTACACTTATACCACGTGACCATTGGCGTGGGTAAGCCCGCTATGTACTTGTACTTTCTATCCGACATTCTGAACAAGACAGCTCAATTTATGTTAGGAATTAATACCTGTATTGATAACGTTAATTACAAATTAAATATAATAATTATCCACATAGTTGTAACGTGTTCCAAGTGCCTAGCCCGTTTAGTCTAGTTTGTCGGTAATGGTGAGGTTGAAGTTTGAATCCTAGCTGTGTGTATTCAAGGTTTTTTTTCCTATCAATATTATCTCTCCACGCAAATGCTGGTACATTTACACTGAATTATATATTTTTACATTATTACCCCATTAATGTAATTACATGAATATTACCCGGACGTTTAGTAAGATACAGAATAAAAAATAAATTATACAAGCTCAAGGGAGGTTTTTGATCAGTAAACAAGTGACAGATTCTAAATATACTTTTTGTTTTGGATCCATTAGTTGAATATCAACGTTATAATAATAATAATAATAATAATAATAATAATATTTATACAATCAAATAACCATGTTTTCCGCCAGCTATCAAAATAATCAAAATTATCTGTAGTTAAATTATTTTTATAATCAACCCAGATAAAGGGGTACATGAATAATTAAATATTTTATATTTCTAATGCTATTGAATATTTGGAGCAAATGTAGATTTTTTTCACACAGTGGAACAGGTACTTTATTTAAATAACTTACGTTTCTGGTTTCTTGAATCTTAAGAAGAAGTTCATAATTTGTATTAGGGAGACATTTTGGTCGTCCTAGCTCTCCACTGTCTGTTGGCCTGTCTCCTTTTCGAACTTTAATCACTTATATAACAAGCCATGTTTAATACAATGTTTTGTTTGAATTTTAGATTTATAGTAATTTTATTTATTAGCCTGCCCCAATGTACTTTTTGTACACAATAATAACTATTCTATTGTATTCACCATTGTGGCCACCAATTTGCTGTGTGTAACTTTTTCACGTATTCAAATTTGAGTTTTAAGTAATTTACAAAAATAATATTTAAATACTAGGTAGATCAGAGCCAACGAGTATTAAAATTGTTCAAGAACGTTCTATAATTTAAACTTCAAATCGTAAACTCCTTAAATAATAAACTGTCCGTTTGGATACATTTGCCATACGAGTGATTCAAAGTTTTCTTTTAAGACTTCAGATATTACAGTACTTATTCTTGAAATCTCTTGTATACGACTTTAAAATTCACTTTGAAATTCTCCTCTGTCAAATATGTCCAACCAAGGTGTTAATTATTGGGTTGACTGGAGAAATGACCCTTCCTGTAATAATTCAAATTACACTATGTACTATACATATCTGAAAAATATAAATATTAAAGGGCCATTTTACTGTATTGAACTTTAAACCGTACATATTTTGTTCATCGATATTGTGGTATCGACACTTAAAAATTGAATTCTCAATCAACACAACACCAATAAGGTACTGGGATATAAAGTCACTGAAATAGTTGGGCAATATGGAATACAGTTGCGTTACGTGGTATGCTGCAAATATATAATAAGAGGCTATAATGGGGTTCATACATTCTCTTCTATTCATTTGCGTGGAGGGAGATTGGAAAACCATTTTGGAAAAACCCCCCTCAGTACACCCAACCTAGATTCGAACCTCGATCTTCCCATCATCGGCAGTCTAGTCTACAGCGAGAGTAGCGCTTCAGACCATGCGGCCACCGAAGTGGGTGAACTTGCTGTTAAACGACAAATGTTTGCGAGCGGTAATCCAAACTCCACCTTGTCTTGGAAAATAAATACTAAGCCGCTCAGAATACAAACAAGGTTTTCCACCAAATCACCAAATATTTTTATGAATAATATTTTGAGGTTTATTTCATGGTACTTTTGAACATTTTTTTTTAAATCTCAAAATAAAAAGGTTTGTTGAAAAATTACACGCTAACACAAAATTTGAACCCGGGACTTGGCCTTAAGTGCCATTGCACCTATCACTGAGCTATCTAGGTTGGTCTCGTCCTTAGGTTCAAATAACCCATTATTTAATGCTGAATGTATGTGTGAGAATGTCAGTTACTCAGCGCTATTAATTTGTTATTTTCTGGCAATTGAAAATATGCTTTAACAAAACAGTTATATGTTGATCTTCTTAAGTACATTTTTTCACTTTGATAAGGGATTTAAATCCACATTCATTAATCAAATTTCAAAGTGACGAAATAAATTAGTGAGTTGGATTAATACGGAACAGTTTTACTAAATTTTGGTTTATCACAAAGGGCCAAATTTAATGTGAGTCAATTTTATCATGAATTTTCAGTTAAGATGTTGCCCTCCATATAAGTTCAAAGGATGTCTGAATATGCTATTTATTTAATGTGGTTAAGAAAGTGTGTGTAGACGCAACTCATGTATAGTTTACATGTGAAATTGGCAGCTTTGAAAGCTGACCTTTAGACATCAAGGTTGTGTTTCTGAAAATAGCTGATGATTTTGCACGTATATCATAGAAGCTGCCTTCAAAAATTGAGTGATGTGATCTTGGACACAGGATGAACGTGGATATCTCTCAGCACGTTTATTCAATGATTTACATTTATTAGAATTGTTTATCATCGGCATAAAATCAGTACACAATATAATACCATTCTTTTAAACTAGCTTATCAGGTCATATTATGAAGCAACCCGCGTAGCGGAACTGTATGTCATATTGTCTGATTAATAAAGCGTCCCTTTCTTACTTATTGGAACTTGGAAAGCGCCGTCAGATACTTTTGAAGCAACCCGCGTAGCGTAACTGTATTTCATATTGTCTTGTTAATGAGACTTCCCCTCTTCCTGATTCAAACTTGAAAAACGCCGGGAAGAAATTCGTCTAACATGAGGAATGTATGTATATTTTGCCAGGCCAATAAGGTTGCTTTAAAATTCTACTAATTTACCTTTACCATTATTTGGTTTTAAAACTTAACAATCAAAGGCTACTAGTATTCGTAACCTCCCGGGCTAACATAAACCTCAAACAACAAGTTACCAACTAATGTGAGGCCTCCCAGAGTTGGTATATCAACGGTTAAAACAGTTGGCTTGTCTCTCACAGCCGAGATAAAATCAAATATATTTTAAACAAAACTGGTCCTCAAATAATATAAAAATCCAGATAAACAAATAAATTGTAAATATATATATATAAGGTTAATTGCCGAATCTAAATGACTAAGTAACGTTTATTGTTTTCAACTCATGTGACGTCAATAACAGTGAATAATTGTGAACAGCTATTTATGAACTTTAAATTTTTAACCACAAGCTTAAACCATTTTTATATTTCTGTAAATGACGTAGAATAGCTAAAAAATATTTCAAGTTAATATTCATCACAAAAAGCAAAGTAAACAATTTTGTAGTTGACTTTAAATTAATAAAGCATTAAAAAAAATTTCAGCCTAGGAATTATGTTTAGTCAAATTGCAAAATTACACACAAAAAGTTGTTCTTGATAAGATGTACAAGTACTGAGTATTTTTAGTGCGATGAAAGCTTTCTTATATAAAAATTTACATAGACCTATATTAGAAAAATGGTAGGTATAGAAAAGGGCTCCTTTAGCTATTTTTAAACATATATCAAGATCATAGTGACAGTTGTCTGCATATTTATTAAAATTTATGTGAAACTATTCCCTATGGTTATCGTTTTTTTAATATAAGTATGCTTAACTTTCACTAACAGTCAAAAATTAAAATACACCCTAATTATCGGGCTTCGTTTACATTTACTTATGATAAAACTATGTTGAAACATAATCACGTAATACCTTTCTACCCAACCTTAATCGATAAAAAATAGTATCATAAAAAAGTAAGTTTAAGTCGCACAGAAAGTAAAAATGGGCGCGGTAGCCGACACAGTTGCCGACCTATTCAGGAGCTCTAGGCCCAACCTTACCCGACTACTCGAGAGAGACTGACTAAACTTGTTACCGTGACAGGTCGTCAAACATATACGTGGGATTTCCCCTTCTTTCATTATCCCTTCCCTTTCTACAGAATTCTTTTTATGAAATATAGATCCACTAACGACATGAATATTGGATGGAAAAAACAATTGTGACCTTGAATATACCATGGATATGGTTTTACAAAGTCAATGCCAACTATGGAGACAAAATACCCCACATTGATTATTTGACATTATTTTATATACCGGTGATATAAACTTGTATTTACTATTTAGTAATCTCAAATACAGGTTGAGAATGTTTTTTATGAAATAGGTATTGAGTTTAATAAGAACAGGTCAGGATTGGGAGTTCAAATATTCCTATTTTACAACAGAGGAAGGGTTGAAAACCATAAAAGAATACTTGATTACATTTTCTAACTGAACAACAAAGTAAGTTCAATGTATTTTTTATAGATCAATATATGTTCATTTATTTTATTTTTATCACCGCGTGTTACTACCCAATCGGGTTATATGCTTATGTACACATTACGCTAGTGGGTTAAGGATAATGAAGGTTGAATTAAGATGAGGTGTACCTACATTTGCGTGGAAAGAGAGAGAGTGCGAAAACATTTAGGGAAAACCACCCTCAGTACAACCAACTGGGATCGAACCACGATCTCCCCGTCATCGGCAGTCTATTATATTGCCAGAGTAGCGCTTTAGACCATGCGTCCATCGAAGTGGGTTGTTAAATAATTAATTTTAATTTGAGTAAAAACGCTTGATAATGACCGATTAACGGTGTTGTGTTTAATTGAATAATATATATGTTAAGTGGATGAAAATGTTACATTTTATGGAAAATCAGTTTAAAGACTAATAATATGAGACCAAATCTAGCTAAGTAAATTGACTTCTCAAGTATTCAATACAATGTGCTAATTTATCGATGATCTGGCAGCACATATATTTTACTGGTATCCTGGTACTGTATTCGTAGTTTGGCAACACTGATAGATAGGTACTTTACTAGGCATGTGGGTGCAGCGGGGGTTTTTTTGGAAAAAATTTCCCCACATCTTTCAGTTGCTAATTTTTCTTCATGTGTTATACTTACATTTTAGAACTTTAATGTTGGTATTTGTATTCTCTGTATCTATGAAAATGTATGTATCATGTCTCTTTAACAAATAAACTAAACTAAACTAAATTAGGAATGTGGTAACACCAATACTTTACTATTAATATGCCAACATTGCAATCTTCTTTCAAATTTGTCCAAGATAAGTGCCATTCTCTTTCTGACCCGCCTCGGTGGCGTAGTTGGCTAACGCGCTAGTCGTGTTGAGCTCAACCACCGAGGACGGGGAGATCGAGGTTCGAANTCTGACCCGCCTCGGTGGCGTAGTTGGCTAACGCGCTAGTCGTGTTGAGCTCAACCACCGAGGACGGGGAGATCGAGGTTCGAATCTCGGTCGGGTGAACTGGGGGTGGTTTTTCCTAAATGGTTTTCCACTCTCCTTCCACGCAAATGCGGGTTCACTTCCTCTAAATTCAACCCTCCCAATTCCTAATCCATTAGTGTAATTAGTACTTAAGCGTATAACCCGAACGGGTAGTAAGACGCGGTGCTAAATATTATTCTCTTTCTGTGTTTCATGTAGCTTATGGGTATTTATAATCTGGTTTTAATATAGGATTATGTTCGAAATTTGATTTATTAAGGAATGCGTGATTGTGCAAACAAAAAGAGTAAAGAGGAGATAAAAGAATGAAGACAGAAATAACCCACATAGTTTGGCCTAAGACGTCACACTCACTAAATATACTAAGAGTGCCGGATACTGAGAGGTCGGGGTCCAAATTTATAATAGGAGTTTTGAAAGTGGTATTTCCTAAATACACTCGCATTCGCGTGGAATAATCGCGGGAAATCACTTAGTAAAAAGTAACCGCACTACCTCCTGTCGGGATTCGAGCCCCAAACATCCTCATCATTGGCAAACCAATCTAGACAACCCTGATTTAAAGTCCGCGTGCCCATCGGTGTGAGAATGTGTTCGAATAACACCCTTTGTAACGTTTAAAAGAACTAGCCTGATATATTATTTGTTTGTTCGCCACAATTAGTGTGATATTCTATATAATTATTGAATTGGTTTCAAGTTTGTTATTCTGAATTATAATAATTAAAAAGGGATAATGTCTTATTTTAGAAAACAAAAGTTCTGGTGTTTTTTATTTTTATGTAGATAAACAGTTTTTTGATAGATATCTCACACGTTGTAGATTTTAATAAGAGCCCGACTATTGCGTTATATGCATGATCATTCCCGACACGTGAAATTTAGAATATAGTTTAATATTTCATATACTCAACCTACACGGCTCCTCGCCAGGATTGCAAGTGAAGAGATGCGTACCTTGAAGAGGTATATCTATCGACATTTCCTTCTCGAAACTTCCCAAAATAAAAAATGTGTGATCATCCAGGTGCGTTTCTGTTTACAAGACTGAGTTGGCTTTTCAAACAGAGACGTAGAAAGATGTCGCCATACCTTGCAACTTAACAACTTAACACAAATAAATCTTACTACCCGCTCACATTTATAATATCGTAATTTTGAATATAGATGTGAATAATAAATTATTGAGATGTGTAATTCCATATCAGTAGACCTTGAATCAAATATTACCAGATGGGAGTCTTAGCCCCGAAGTAGGCCATATACAGATCATTTCGCTTGTTCTTTGTTTCACTCGTTTGAATCTTACTCTTCTTCGTTTCGAGCCGGTACGAATTCTCGTCTTCACGGTACTTCTTGCCAGGCGGATTCGTTCCGACCAACTGAGACAAATAATATACATCACAAGATTTTCTTTTCTTGCCGGAAAACATGATACCTAACTACGTTGTTAGATTTGGTTAGAGTTGTTGCTAGACGACGCTTTTCACCATTATAAAATAATAATACAATTCCAACAATGGCTTGCACTGGCAGATTTAGCTAGGTGACTAGCCCTCCTGACTAGGAACCTGGAGGTTGGGGCTCGATCTCGGCTGGGTGCTTTAGAATGTGTTGTTTCCTTCAAAAGATTTTTAATTTCTATCTATATATACATTCTGAAACACGTGATCATCGCAGAAATCCCCAAAAGAGCTGACATAGTTAGTTTACTCTCCATAGATGGCAGCATTGTACGGCAAAGCCTAAGACGTTCTTTTCCCAATGTGGAAGCAACATTACGACTATTTTTATATCTTATGGTAACAAATTGTTTAGGAGAAGGGCCATTTTTCCCAGCTAAATAGAATAAAAAATTAACTGAGAGGCATAAATATCCCAACAAAAACTGTCTGCACTTAGCATCAAGTGTATAGAAAGCGATAAGCTGCGTATCATATAATTTGAAGACATAATTCATAATTTTGCTTTTTAAAAAATCATGAAATAAAATAATTAAATTTTAGGTCAATTAATACCATTATTCTGATGTTGTAAACAAGTTCATTATTCTTTGCATTAATAAAAGTACCAAGCCTGACTACTTCATTTGTCAACATTTTGTATGTTAAAATGATTTTATAAATTAAATTTACCTATTGTTTCCAATTGCTAATTTATAACAGAGATCAAGGCAACAACTAAATTATAAACATGTAATCAATAAATGTATTGATTTGAAAATAAATAATTGTATTTTTTTTACTTTAAATGTCTTGCTATTAAATAATTACAAGGCACACCAGTATGTTTTCAAGTTTTGTGAGACCTTCTGGTATATTTTTTTTAACAAGGGGCCTCCAAGAGGCCTGGGGCCTCATCAAGCCTGGTCTCACTAGGCAGTTCTACAAATATTGTATCGTGGGATGTGGTTGGAGCCAAACCCTACACACCCCCGTGAAGATTTAGTGAGCCCCTTGGGCGTCACTAATATTTTTCTCAAAATATATTCATGCCAATGTATGTGGAACGATATACTACATTCCACACGACCTAATTGGTGGCACTATAATATGTTTTGTTATTAAAAATAATTACTTGGAGACATCTTCGGATTAAATGTTTATTTAATACCATAACGTTTTATAAGAAGCATGGCACCATATTTATATCCGTCTATCTTGTGACACTCTGTATAGGTAACTTACTTGCGTGATAATAAAGCTTAACCATAGCACACAATTTAAAAATTACACCAACATGGCCTAGATTTTAAAACCCAAAGAGGGAAACGGATAGGTTCTTAAAAGTTTGGTGGAAAATACACTTTTCAGTCCCCCTTCACTGGACTAGATGTACTTTAACAAGTTCACTGCCCTCTAAAGCACGGCAGCAAGCTGAAGGAGTTACCTTTATCATGATGCATACGAAATGAGCGGCCCATGAATCTCGGCACGTCACTTCCGGCATCCCCAGACACAGAAAAAAAACCCAACACAATAGCCGTCACCAAAGCAAGGCTCGGAACAGAATCTGAAGAAATCGTTAATCATGATTGAAGATAGAAATGTCATTACTCCCCCAAATAAGAGAAAGGGTGCAATAACATTTCGATCTTATCGCAGGATGTTTACCCGTATCGGTGGGGAGGATGGAATAAATATCAGGCTCGTGTTAACGAGAACAGATGTTGAAATAATCGCTGTAAGTATCACACGTTGAAAACAAACAGCAATTTATTCCCCCCTCCCCCCCCCAAAAGAAAATTCCTGACCTTCCCATCAAAGTCCTCTAAATGCAATAGAATCAAACGCCTTACGTCACGCACTAAACAGTATAAGTGGGATTAGTTTCAATAAATAAATATTTTAATAGTGTTATCAAAGACATTACCTATAACTAGAGAGAGGGTAAAATAGCATTAATTTTAAGTTTTTTTTAGCTTAAATTATTGGAAATTTAGCGTTTTGTGGCATAATTTAGCATTTTGTAGCAAAATAGGTAAAAATGTCTTTCGTCAATGTTTTTAGGGCCTATACAAAGGATTTATGATAAAAGCCACGACTAACGGAATGTGGCGATTAGCCGGATGGGCTGTGGAAGGCACAGGATGCAAGTAAAACCCGAGCTGAAGCACACAGACGAGTGAAACTCAATGATTTTTTAATCACTTATTTCCGCTGAAAAACATTGTTTTATAGAAATTCTCAGCATTTTATTTAAATGCACAGCATTTTCAAGGAATTCGCGTCTATTTCGCTAAATAGAATAATTTAGCTAAAATACTCTCAAAATCACGTTTTTCGCGTTAATTCGC
>CABFWB010000645.1:222548-239226 GCA_902151455.1 Timema bartmani | reverse complement strand
CAAATATTTCCACTTCTCTCTCTCCCAAACCTCATCTTGAATATCCCCACCTTCTTCTAAACCAAATATTTCCACTTCTCTCTCTCCCAAACCTCATCTTGAATATCCCCACCTTCTTCTAAACCAAATATTTCCACTTCTCTCTCTCCCAAACCACATCTTCCCATCCCTCCTCTCTCCTAAACCACATATTTCCGTTTCCCCTGAGCCTACGGCCAATGTTTCATCTTTGACCCAACCCACTATGATTTGGTTAGAGAAAACCACCAAAAAAAAAACGCGTAGAAGAAAAAATAACCCCTACAAATATCTGTAAACACTTAGAATAAGTCACTATTTTTGTCACGTTTTTATGTTTAAAATTCACTATTGGTAACGTTTTAGTTTTTATTTACTATTTCAACTATTTTTTATGATCATGAGCTGTTATGAGTCCTGCTGTGAAAATGATAACCAGAGGCAAACAATGCCTTTGAAGCAATTATCATCACTTCTCCATCAGCCCAATCATCGACCAGTATCACAAACAGTCCAACACCAACACAACCAATAGAAATCACCGACATCTGAACATGAGAGCGAGTCAAGCGTGTTTAGTGATCCTGATAACAATTAGAACACTATAACAGTATTTAAAACTTATATTTTTAAATACTTAATTTCAATTAAATTTTACAACAAAGGAATTTTTACTGTAAAAAAAAAAACACTTGCTGTATCACTTCTTGATAAATATTGCTGCACAACAATGTAATTTGTTTCTACCCTACTGTGTAATCTGAGCCTCATCCTACCTCACTGTTACCACAACTCTTTCTTAGACTGGAATTGTGTTATTGATTCTCGTGATTTGCTTCTCAATTCCCTCTCTGACGTATTAGCAAAGTTCGTCAAATAAAGCTACGCTCATTCTAAAATACTGAAATATCTATCTTCGCTGTTTATGATTTCATGAAATAAAGTGTGAAACTGTCCATAAGAACGTCTCTATACTCCATTCACGGTAGGAATTACTCTCTGAAAGATCTTTTTTCCTACCAAAATCCTACTATATAATAGCTTTCTGGTAGGGAAAAAGGCCTTCCAGAAAACAATTCCTACGATGAAAAGATTGGACACCATAAATTATCTTCTAAATTTACGTTTCTTCTTTAGATACCTGGATACTTCTATGGCTTACAACACACCATGATGACAACTGGTCATAAAACGCGACGAACGGGTCGCAAATGTGGCCGTAGCCTAAGACTCATATTTCCGTTCCCCTCTCTCTTAAATCACATATTGCCACTTCCCCTATCTACTAAGACTCATATTTCCGTTCCCCTCTCTCTTAAACCACATATTGCCACTTCCCCTATCTACTAAGACTCATATTTCCGTTCCCCTCTCTCTTAAACCACATATTGCCCCTTCCCCTATCTACTAAGACTCATATTTCCGTTCCCCTCTCTCTTAAATCACATATTGCCCCTTCCCCTATCTACTAAGACTCATATTTCCGTTCCCCTCTCTCCTAAACCACATATTTCCACTCCCTTTCTCTTCTAAGCCACACATTTCCGCTTCAACTCTATAAGCTATATACTGTATTTCCTTTCCCTATGTTCCCTAAACCACATATTTCTGTTCCCCTCTCTCCTAAACTAGATCTTGCCACTCCCCCTTTCCCTGGTTATCTGTTTGGTCTTCCAGCTTCCAGCTTGTTATGATGACCGGGTACAAATTACCTATTAGACCGGACCTATATAAGTGGGCGATGGCTTAGGTACATATTGAGTATTAAGAATCAAATAGCCAAAGCTATTATTTGTGCTTTTAGTGAGGATTACTCCATCTAGATATCATATTCTTAAATTTGAAAATATGACACCTGGGCACGGGAATCGAACCCGGGACCTTTGGCTTAGTACGCCAATGCTCTAACCACTGAGCTATCCAGGATTCGTCCCATACCCAGGGTCATTCTTCACTCATATTTTAAGGCAGAGCCTATGATGGACGCGCGGAAATCGTCGGCTACAATTATGTGATTATATTAATATCACGAGCTATCAGATAACGCAGCCATCTTCGACTCGGTAATTGGCTTATTGCTTTCATTTGTACAATTATTATAACTGTACGAGATTGCATATTAAGAATCAAGTAGCAAAAGCTATTATTTATGCTTTTAGTGAGGATTACTCCATCTATATATCATATTCTGAATATTGAAAAATGAGTCCAAGATGAGTTCGATTCCCGTGTCCAGGTGTCATTTTCAATTTTCAGAATATTGAGTATTGATTAACCACATTGATTCCGTGTAGTGAAGGAACGTTCATTGAATTTCTCCGAGACGACGCTTCCTACCGACAAGTGATCCTTGAAATGTAATAATGAGTGATGTTGTGAAAACCAATTTTTTATTTTATTCGTGTTGGCTGACAACACATCTGATTATTATCAGTAATTCAACAAAAGGCGACAAAAGGTTAAAAGAAAAAAAACTAGTTGAAAACTAATGGCGTGAGGTGGAAGCTGCTGGTATGTTTCAGATCGAAGGGTGCGTTGGGGGTAGATCCGGTTCCTGGCTGTGCCTATAATTAGATCAAGATAAGAAATAACCAAGGCTACATTAATTATAAAGGCCTCAAGACTCTTTTCATGACGTCACAGCACGCGCCAGAGCAGCCGTCATTAACTGCATGGTAGTATATGCTCATGTGCGCCAGTACTGGTGGCGCTACTCGTGATGACTTCGTAAGTTCTTACAGGGAAAATCTGATCGGCATCATGTTTACCGCGATCAAATACTCGAAAATCCTAAAACATAGCTCACCGTTTCTCGTAAACTACTTGGACAATCACAGTAGTTGTTTCAGAATTTGTTATAAAAACCTTAAAAGACATGAGGATATTGTTAAAACTCCCATATTCCAATTGGTTTGCTTTGAAAAAATTGTTTTCTAATGAAAGAACTATAAGGAGTTTTTTAGTGCAGACATATTTTCACTCTGTGTAAAAGTTTTTTCTTAATCGGGATGGATGGGTAGTATAAGTGTACAAAATGATCATCATGAACCTAGTTTTATTTTGATATAAGATTAATTCCTCTAACACCAATACTTTTCACAGTTTGATGTATTTAGTTACGAGTTCTTCACGCCTTATACCCAATCTCACAATGTCGCGTTAAAGTCCTCGTAACTTAACCATTCGTAGAGTCTAACTGTTGGTTAAACTTGGCGTTGTGTTTTACAACACTATTTTGAAGTGCTCGTCAAATTACGGACGGGTGCCTTCCATTAGTTCTTATCATTAAGCTTCTCGGAGCACTAGATTTGTTACAAAGCTTTTGACTGGCTTGATTTGAACCAATAGAATGTAAGTAGCTATTTAAATGTCTGTGAAGTTATGAAGTTGTTAGGAAAACCGATTAAAGTATAATACATGTTTATTTTGTTGTTTATAGCAAGTCATTTAATTCAATAATCATGTTCATACATACAAGTTTATGATATTTTTTCTATGCAAATAAAGATGGGTGTACATACTCTGTTTATTTTAAACAGGCGTGTATTTTAACGCTATTTTTTAAGCTTCAAAATAATTAAACATCTAAACAGTAGAGTCATAGTCAATTTTTAAATACACAATTTAATATTCAAATAAAAACCACCCTTAATTAACCATGGACGTGTACAGGAGGGGAGAATGTGAATAAAAAACATGTCCCATATTAGCCATTCAGGCCTACACATAATAACATACAATATGATAAAAACATAGGTAGGCCTATAGCTATTGTCAATTACTAATAACTATTGACAACAAGAAATGACCACTCCGAATCGCGAAGTGAAACTATTAACAAATTTTTACATATTTTTAATAGGAAAGAAGAGCCTGTAGGGCTAAGCCAAAATAGTTGTAATAAAAGTCGATACCAGGAATTAAAAACCTCTGCCCCGCGTCGTACGACGACTTATAAATCACTCTATAAAAACTTGCCCAAAAGAAACGTTGGAATCCCATATTAAACAGTTATATTAAATAGAAGGAATAAATTCGACATAATTATTTTATTATCATCTCGGTTTTAAACTGGGAGTAATTTTTTCTTTAAAAAAAATGTGATCGGGATTGATCACGGTTAATTTAATGGTAGGCTTACGCTGTACCATGTACACCAATGAAGTGCTAACAGAATTCCTTGAAAGTTAGACTTATAACACCGCAAATCTGTGATTAGGTAACCATTGGTGAAACATCTATTTAATTACAGGTGGACAATATTAAAACCAAAAGAATCCATAAATAACTGTCCAAAATTTTCTAAAAATAATAATATAACCTCACTTGAATAATAACACTGGCCATAAAACAATATGGCGGAATGTTTGGAAATTAATGTGGACGTTAAAATGCTAACCAGAAGTTAGATCTCAAGTTAACTTAACGAGTACTTGAACGAGGACGCTAGCGCTAACCGAACATTGTAAAATCCAAAGTAGTGGTCGTTATTGCTTAACCTTATGTTAAGCCCTAACGAATAGAATAACATGACATTGTAAGACTGGGCCTAAGTTTAACTGAGGTTTATTTAATCAAAGTAAAAATATGCCAACAAAGGCTGTCGCCTTATTGTGATGAAAATTGAGTGCCTCATCCGGAATGGTTTTTTTTTAACCACCTTGTCCCGTTGTTGAGATAACAATATAGGCAAAGAGGTTAAGTAAGAACTAGAGAATGTTTCTCAGTATTGAAGTCGGTCACCTTTATTTTTATTCTTTGGGCAGGCAAAGCTCATTTAATTTTTCTGAACACTCGTTTGGTCTTATGGGTGCAATTTCAATCCTGTCATTGGGACTACAGCAAAACGCCTGTTATGTCCAAAAACTGTTTTCTTTGTCTCCATCGAGTCTGAATACCCGTCCGTCGAAGTAGAGTTGAAAACTATCTTGAAAAACCACTCGACTCGGATCCGAACCCTGTGATCGACAGTCTAGTCTAACACGAGATTGACGGCTTAGCGTTTAGACCATGCGGCCGCCGAAGCAGCTAACACACATATTATCTATATATCACTTATATTACTCGGTGAATGTATGGTTGCTATTATAACAGGATTCCCGAGTTCATAATAAAGTGTTTGAGGTCCCTAAAAAAATTATTGAGCTGTATATTTAAACCAAAATACCCGTAACAAAACATCTGAACTGTCCCTGAGATTTACTAGATTCTGTTCATGATAGGTTTTTACCTGGATAACAGTTCAAAAATCACGTGTTTAGATTTTGGATTGCCAACACTTGTAAAGAATCATTGTTTTGTTATAAATGTTAAGTTTTTTTAATTATATGTTTTATTTTACATTTAAAGTAACGTAAACTTAAGTTTTCTCCAACTATTTCATTACTTTTAGTCATTTCTTTTTACCCACTCCGAAACAATATTTCAAACAAAATTAAAAGTACTTATTCTTCATTTTGGAATGTTATCTATGATGTGTAATATAGTGCATACATTAATTAATACATTTTATTACAGGCATCATATTTACTTGGAAAAGAAAAAATACTTGTAATTTTTTTTAGATATAATAAATATGATTATTTTATCGTATTTCGAAATAGTTAACTGAATAAAATATTTTTATCCACTGCGTAGGTGCATCATTGTAAAGAACTTGTTTCTGTCACGTTCAATCACATGGTTTGAATTCACCAGTCACCATTTTGAAGCTATATTCGTTAGACCTTTAGTGAAAGTGCTGTGAATAATTTTTTTAAGTGGAATAAAACGATAAATAAGCTTTGTGTCCTACCTCAAATAAATATATAAATAATATTGGACTAAATTACTGTGGTGTAGCTATCACATTCCTATATTACCATCTGTTTTCATTACAGTTATTGAAAGTTAAATATGTCAGCTGTTGGCGTAGGGATACATTAGGGACTATTTCTAGTAACCTTTTGAACTGTCATCCAAGTAAACTAAGTTCGTGAATGAATTATACAATCCCTGTGATCTGTACGAGTAAGAAAATTTACTTAATTGATTTTTCGTCTGGTCACAACTACTACAGTCCAATTTTCAAAGAAAGAACCTTACGGACAACCGGAAACGTTACTAGAGCTATTTTCATGTATTCATACCTCAAGTCGTGTGATTAATGTGTACATTTTTAGATATAAGAATATTATCAATATCTACATGAGAAAACTGTCGACCTTGGTGTTCTTGGGGTAAAGTGCTCGCCTCAGGACCCGATGTTTGTGGGTTCAAACCCAGTCGTGGTCGATAGCTTTTTCTTGAGCGACAAAAATCCTTAGCACAATTTTCTTTGGGGAGAAAAAGCAAAGCCGTTGGTCCCATCTCGATTGTGAACCCTAAAAGAACCCTGTAAGGCAGGCCTGTAAGGTATGTGAAAATACCTTTCCAGCAAAATTGGTAAGTCCTTTCAAGCTCGCTCATAGCAATTCAATGTGAAGACAACGGGGAACAACCACACTTCCTGAATTCCCTTAGTACATGGGATTTATGCCAGATGGTGCAGGCAACATTAACCAGCTGAAGGGCTGAGTGCATGCCTAGCTCCGGATGGATATAAATCACATTACACCAACCACCGGGTTGTTTGCTTGAGCAGTGTCATGCTACGGTTTGTTTGTCCCGCGATTGAGCACTAATTAAAATAAGGTTTAATAGTGGTATTTATAGCCCCGTGATCGAGCACCAATTAAAATGATTACCGTTTAATTAGCTGATAGTTGCTCCGTGATCGAGCACTAATTAAAATGAGGTTTAATAGTGTTATTTATAGCTCCGTGATCGAGCAACAATTAAAATGATTACCGTTTAATTAGCTGATAGTTGCTACGTGATCGAGCACTAATTAAAATAAGGTTTAATAGTGGTATTTATATCCCCGTGATCGAGAACCAATTAAAATAAGGTTTATTAGTGGTATTTTTAGCTCCGTAATCGAGCACCAATTAAAATAAGGTTTAATAGCGGTATTTGTATCCCCGTGATCGAGGACCAATTAAAATAAGGTTTAATAGTGGTATTTATAGCCCCGTGATCGAGCAACAATTAAAAGATTGCCGTTTGATTAGCTGATAGTTGCCCCGTGATCGAGCACTAATTAAAAGATTACCGTTTAATTAGCTGATAGTTGCCCGTGATCGAGCACTAATTAAAGTGGTACGAGTTGTAATCGTGATAATGCCCTGTAATTGAACATTATCAATAACGATATTAAATGAACCAGACTTTTTATGTTGCACACGGTTTATTAAGATGATTTTACCTTCGGTACGAAGATATTATATGAAATGATACTATTTTCGTTTATTTACTCGCTAACATTTTCTATGTACTCTATGGATTTCAGTTAGTGGCACTCTCGTGATATTACAAGTTCTCTAAATTTATGCTACCGGCACTGTTTATTTATGTTATGGCACTGTTCTGTAGATTTATACTACCGGCACTGTTTACTCTGTCGAGTTACGTTACTACTATTTTTCCTACCGGCACTGTGTGTGTTCACACGCACAAGCGGCGTATATTTGACCTATCCCTTGTCACCAGTGTCAAAACCAACTAATAGAAAGACTCCTGGGAATACGATGTTGTGAAGGCTGGCTTCCTATTGGGTAAAGGGAGCTAGCGTCATTAGATCTTTTCAATACTACGGAGTTGATAATGCGTATTACATTGACATTATTTCTGAAAAAGTGTGATTTTCCACGCATGAAGTCTTAAAAGGATAATTTACATTTAGCAATTTAAAGAAAATTATACTTCATTCATGATTTTTTGAATATTTTAGAGGGCTCCAAAACAATATCATTATAAAAATAAGAAGAAGAGTACATCAATACATAGTAAGATAGTATCATTGCTGACGGCAAAAAAATAAAGTATGTTTGTATTTTCATAAAGTTTCTTCCTACCAAAATCCTACTATAATTCATTGCTAGACTTGTGTTTCCAGCTATGACGTCATAGTTGCGCATTTCGCCATATTAGTGTGAGGTACGTTTTGTGTTTACCATATATATTATAATCTCATTATATGAGAATCGCATATATTTCCAAATTAATGACAGACATGCGACTCGGTCGTGTTCTAAATCACATCACGGGGATCGCGACAAGGCAGACAGACGGATGCATTATATGAGGCCCCCAAGCATGCATTTTGTGTGCATTTTGGCGAAACAATCCGTTATATAATTAGTGGTGGAGCTAGGGGAGGGGGCGAAGGGGGCGTGCTGCCTCGGGTGCCACAGCCGGAGAGGGGAAAAGGAGGGGAGCATAATGAGCATAGGCTTAATATATATATATATATATATATATATATATATATAATATAGGCTATATATTATATATATATATATATTATGTTGTTAACTAAAAACACTGTGCAAACTCTTGTCTCTGGTACATTTAGATGTTTATCATATCTTTCACCAGATATTCAAAATTAAATAATTTGCCTTTCAGTGCGTAAATATATTATTTAGGAATGTAAGGAGGCAAGGCACTTTAGTATTGTATTTGATACAACTCCAGACTCTGCGCATGCAGAACAAATGTCTCAGTTCATCAGATTTATTGAGATTAGACGAAATTCAGTAGATATCAAAGAAGGCTTTATAGACTTCATCCCTTTAGAAGTGAAAACAGCGGAGGGGATCACGGAAGCAATTACAAATAAACTTATGAAAGATGGACTGAATCTTAATGATTATAGAGGTCAGTCATGTGACAACCAAGCAACAATGGCTGGTATCCATTTAGGAGTTCAAAAGAAAATCTGATATTTTAATCCATTAGCTGGGTTTGTTCCTTGTGACAACCATTCACAGAATTTCGTTGGAGTTCGTGCAGCTCATGGTAATGTTCAAGCAGTGAATTTTTTTTGACAGTAAAGCGTCTATTTACCTTATTTTCTTGTTCCACTCGCAGATGAAATGTTATTAAAAAGTTCGTAAATACTAATGTAAAAGACAGTGTGACACCAGATGGTTCAAAAGCAAATGCGGTGAAAGCAATATCCACTCAACTGGATTCAGTGATTGTGGCACCAGAGAATTTAAGAGAGACGCCGACTGAAACATTCGATACGAGGGAAGATCCACCATTAACCATTAATACGATAGAAAACTCCAACTTTGTGACTTAACTCTTTTTATGGGTAGAGATACTTTGTTCTAGCGAGAAAATCCAAAAAATCTTGCAGAAAGAAGGAATTAGCTTTAACCAAGCAATGGCACTTCCGGAGACGCTGACGGAAAAAAATTAACTGATTGGAGGAATGAGCTATGTATATGTGACAATGTCATTACTAAGGCAAAGCAGATATGTAATAAATGGGGTGACAGTACCACAGAAAGAATTAGAAGTAAGCAAACAATGCCAGGGGAGAATGCTGACGATGCTGCACTAAACAATCAGAAAGAAATGCGATGCTCTCTAATATAAATTTGGACACACTTTAGCTGAAATTTAATGCCGTTTTTCTAATCTATCAGAGATAGAAAAACGCTTTGGGTTCCTTTGTAAATTTGAGACATACGCGAATCATGACATTTCTTATAAGGAACAGCTTTCCTAAATAAACATCAAGTGTACAGTGCTTGCAAAATTTTATCCAGATGTCTTAAAAAGTGAAGAATTGTTCAGTGACTTGAAAGACGTCATACCCACTTCGGTGGCTCATGGTCTTAGACACTACTTTCACAGTAGACTAGACTGCCGATCACGGGGAGATCAAAGTTCGGATCTCATTCGAGTGTTCTGGGGGTGGTTTTACCAAAATAGGTTTTCACTCCCCCTTCACACAAATGTGAGTACACGTACTCTAGATATAACCTTCCTAATCCCTAAAACCATTGTCGTAATTAGTACTTAAGAACGGTGAAGAACTGTACTTTACACTAATAGTAACAACGGTTGGAGTTACTTTACCTTAAATAAAAATAAGTATATAAGTGATTAAAAATGTAATATATAATAAATGTATAGATGATAACAAGTAAATATTTTCTTTAATTTTAATTTGTTTGGTGCTATTTAATTTTAATGTTGATATAAATGCTTGTAAAAAATTATCTGCGTGTGCTCTGAAGCAAAGGTCTACACTATTGTTCGCTCTTTTGTCCCCTCTCAATTGTTTTGAAGAAGGAATGGAGGAGCGGTGCGACCGATTTTATTCTTGCCCCGGGCACCAAAAGACCTAGCTACGCCCCTGCGTATAATGTTCTCTTAGTTTACTTTTTGGCATGGGTTACAAATTAGCTTAAAGTGGCCGCCTACTGGAGCACTTAGACGTGTTGCAGACCATCCCGCGTTATTTAAGAAGTATTTTATTATATCAAAATATGGGCTAAAATGGAGTTGAAGGGTATCGGTTCAAAAACCTTACATTTAAGCTTTATAATTTTTTTAGATAGTAAAAATGTGAAATTAACTCATTTTCAAGGACTATTTATGGAAAAAAACCTCCAGTACACCCAACCGAGATTCGAACCCTGACATCATGACCAACGAACCAGACCAGAGCCTGACGTTTATTCCGCGTGCACGGCTTTGTGGCTTAAATATATATTATACAATTATGATTTGTATGCGCAGTCATGGTTGGAACCAAGGTCCTTTTTTATCTGCAGTCAAATTCACTGGCCACTTAGTCACGAGAACGGGAGTGGTTAATAATTATGATTATCATAAATACGTTGTTTGAAAATTAATTTGTAAAGTTGTCAGCCTTGACCTATCAAACACCCATCACGGAATGTCAATGCAAGTAACCTACCTCCCCTCCCACCTCTATTCCCCTCTCCCCAGGAAAATATCACGCGTTGTTGTATGGGTCTGTTCAGGGTTATATTTGCGTCGGGCCAGGTAAATAGCCAGGGAGCATTCAAAACAAACTAGGGCTAGCCTGCGTGACCACCCCCGTTCTTTACCATGATGGCACGTGATCAAACACCACAACACTCGGGATAAAGGTAAAGTCTGTGTTACGCTAGGCGACTTTACTCGTCCCTACTACTACTAGTAGCCTTCAAATAGATCAGTGTGACAGCGTAGTCGCCATTCGAATGTCCAACAAGCGACTGAAAAATACTTGTTGCTATTTGAATTGAACTTGATATTGTAGAGAGATACTCCATGGTCACGTGATCTATCCGCCGGTACTAATAGCGTGGGAATAGCCTCGTGTGACATCCAAGTCACGTCCTCGACACTGCAGTAGCTGCTACTGAGCTGTTTTGACTCATTTTTTTTAATGACTCTTGTGCATTTTGCGGTGTTTTTGTTGATCATTATTTCCAAGAAATCATTTTGAGGTTGACAGGTTGTGGAACTCAGAAAACGAAAACTATATCTACAGACACACCTGTGGACGACAATTTCACCATCTTGTATCGTGAACTGAATGGAGTGGGTTTCGAAATTTGTGATGAGAACGCTCTGAGACTGCATAATTATTAACCTGTCGTAAAATGTGTTGACGAAGACTGATAGACGACTTTTTCAAAGGTTTGTACAGACCAGACCGGTCTACTAACCGCAACTAAAAACAGGAAATAGTAGCAGCGTGTGACAGGCGAGTAGCAGCTATTATGAAGCAGCGACTAGTAGTGGCTACTAGATAGCGCTGATTATAGTCGCCTAGTGCACGTATAACGTGCTTGAATCTGATACCGGGGTTTTAGCCCAAATGTCAGCACTTAGGTTAAATTTCCATCCTTTACCCAGGTGAACCCTCCTTCATAGTCGCTCTTCAGTTAGATACAGACTTAGGGCCAGTTTCATAGTCAGATTTAGTACGCCTCAAGTGCGGCGCTATACTAAATACAAGACGTCACCTACCTGAAATTGAATGGAATGGGCCAGTTTCATATGCGAAACTGGCCCATTCCATTTTGGTCCAGGTAGGTGTTGTCCTGTATTTAGTATCAACTCGCACTTTAGGCGTACTAAATCTGACTATGAAACTGGGCCTTAGCCTCTCTTCGATTATTTTTAACTGAAAGAAATATAGCTCAGTTGTTATTTCTGAAACAATGTTGAAGAATATGGCAGAACGCTATAATTTCGAGGTCGGTGGTTGGGTCTTGGACTATTTATTGTCTGATACATCATACCAATAAGCGTTATAAGTGTGTGTATGTGTGTATTACGATTTATAATATTCGATGGTAGTGTTTTTTTGTTCGTAGCAAACCCTTTTACCAAAAGAAGGCACTTGCATAATGGACCCAATTATACTTACTAGCTAAGGTCATATGTTCCGAAGCTGTCAAATTTAACAGCTGTGAAATAATCTGTTGTTAATGTTGGTTACTCTAAGTTATTCAGCGTCCATACAAATTCTCTCAATTTCTTTTCAGAGCGTGTGATTCCTTATTTTAAAAAATTGCCAAAAATTGACGGACGTACAAGCTAAGAGATCATCAATATTCGTGGAAGGATACGTCTGTGAACTTTTCGTTTACCCTGAGAGATAACAAGATCACCACTACTGGATAGTTTGTAAGATAGGGCTATAGAATAGTCCAACAAAGTAAAACTGCCACCATCAGGGGTAAACGGAGAGTAAATGTTCGTTGAAGCTACAGTAGCACCATGGCTTCTTTGGTGCTGACTGACAGCTCACAGCTGACAGCTGACGGCTTTGAAAAGCTACCAGACCAAATTATGTATCCCTACGCCGAACCATATGATCTGCAAGAAACATGTGTTGACTGTCAGAAGTCAGCTGTGAACTGTCAGTCAGCACCAAAGAAGCCATGGGGCTACTGTACATCGCGAATAACAACCTTGTAGGTATCACGTATTTCCCAGGGTTTAATGGTGTCATCTAGCTCACAAACTAGACACTAGATGATGTTCATTATGTTAAATTAGTGGCTCTGACCTAGAAAACTGAGATTAACGGCCGAAGGGCTCGTTTTCCTGCACACATGACACCCTATATCCGCGAAAGTTGGCACTATTAGCAGACTGTGGCCACTCTGTCGGTGGGATTCAATTGCGGGATGACGTCATGGAGTTTTTATTTTATAATACAAAGAACTTATTGTAATCGGATTTGTGGTGTGGTTTTTTTTTACCTCGGGATGACACTTTATGTGCCCTCGAACTGAAAAAGGTGGCTCTTACTTACATTTCTGTCTGTCACCAAGTCTGATATCCCACCTCTCTCTGTCTCAAATCAACATAGATTAGAAAAATATTAACTTGACATAACTGTTCGTTTAGGATGTAGAGTTTAAAGTTTATGATAGCTTGTAATATGTACCATGTATAGTAAATACTTAAAAAAAATAGACATTAGATAATAAGAAAAATAATCAATAGTTGGCATCTGTTGAGCTATTTCCATCTAAAAATATAGGTATTGTATGACAACATACATTAGTATTTTTGTAAACATTGATGATAATACTAATACTAATTGACACGTTGTTTAGTGGGTGTTGTACTGTATCTTTATTTATAGGTAAAATATAACAAAACGTTACAACTATCTTAACTTCTTCTCGATCACTCAGATAGAGAAGTATAGTGATCGACCAAAAAAAATCGCACTAGAGAATTTAATATTATTATTATTATTAGCACCGCGTCTTACTACCCGTTCGGGTTATACGCACTTACGCTAATGTGTAATGGTAGGGTGATTGTGAGATGAAATGGAGGACCTACAGTTTAACGTGGGATCCGAACCACGGTGGAGGCCTGGCATTCCACACATTCACAAGTTGTGATTAATACACGTCTTGTCAGAGGTGAAGGAAGGGTTTGGCAATCAGATAAATCTGTACCGGGACCGAGGATTGAACCCTGGACCCCCAGCACAGAAGTCTGACACCTTACCTCTAGACCGCCAGGTCACCTATGATAATTTAATAAATGTGGACGTTCCATAACCCCCTGAAACCGGAAAAAGCTGTTTTCGTGATACTATCCGGCTATTTGTCAGTCTGTATCTCGGACTAGAGCCGAAACCATTTAATCGATCGGACTAAAACTTGGTAGCTAGGGTTTTTATAAGGTGCCCCTGAGAGATTTTTGGAATTAGATATCTTATTATTAGCACCACGTATTACTACCCGTTCGGGTTATACACCTATGTACTAATTACACTAGTGGTTTAGCGATTAAGTACGCTTAGTTGAGAGGAAGTGCACCCGCATTTACGTGGGAGGATAGTGGAAAATCATATAGGGGAAAACCACCCTCAGTGCACCCGACTGGGATCGAACCCCAATCTCCCCGTCTACGGCAGTCTAGTCCAACACGAGACTAGCGCGTTAGACTACGCGGCCACCGAAGCGGGTAAAATTAGATATCCAACCCTAAAATTAAGGGTATTTTACTTAAGGGCTAAAAAGGATCAAATCGATTTTCTAAAAATTCGAATCAACAATTTTTATTAAATTTTGGTATCTAGACACCGACAATGATTGAAATTACAAAAAAAAAAGGCCAATTCTCATTTCCCCATTAAAATGACCTTGAGGGTACTTTATCTAAGAGGTTATTTCTAATTTTAATCATATCTCCACAACTATTTGGAATACGAGATAACTTTTCGTGGTTAAGTTGTAGAACTATTAAAAATAAACAACTTTATTTTAAAAATTATACATTTTTATAAAAAGCGTATAACCCGAACGGGTAATAAGACGCGGTGCTAAAATTAAATTTAATTAATTAATTAATTAATTTTTATAAAAACCAATAGTTTAAGTCATTGTCAAAAATATATATTTTAAATCGGTAGTTGATTGTTATTCTCTTTGGTGAGAAGAGATGTTACTTTTCCCTCAATGTTTCTGTGACAGTGTATATTACTTCATTCTTGTTCTTTGGTGGAATGTGTTGCTCTTTTTTTTTCCATCATGTTTTTGCAACAATTTATATTATTTCGTTTCACAAATATCACCAGTTTCAAGTAAATTTCTCCATTTTTAGATAAAGGAAAAAGTCTGTGCGATGTACCTTACAATATAGTAAATACCCTCGTTAAAATCAACCGGAATTTAACGAGGGTTCTTTAAACTCGTAGTTTACGACACTGATAATGTAACCAGCATTGAATAGAAGGTTGGAATATCTGGGAACGTGGACTAAATGTCACGACCATTTAGTCTGATTTGCCGATTGTTAGGTCAGATGGTTAAAAACCATGCTAGGTGCACTAGCGGTGTTTTTACTTAAATATTTTAGCAATCTTTTTCCACGGAATTTTGGCTCCATTTACTCTCAATTATATCTTTATCATAACTACCTCATAAGTTTAATCAAAATGCGTACAGCCCCGAAGGATATTACGATGCGGGGTAAAAAATAATAGAAGGTCGAACATCGTAAATTTGTTCAAAGAAGCCCGCGAATAAGTGTTCCTTAGAGCAATAGCCTCGTCACGCCATTTTATTCCGAGGGGAGTACCACATCAAAACTATTATCTAGAATAGTAGACTGTCTCCTTCCCTCCCTTTTAAGGTCTAAATTATTCAAACACGGCGAATAATGGAATATGAGGGGACAGAATAGAGCTACTTATAGTTTGAACTTTCCTGCATTATGTTTAGAATAAGTTGGGAAATTATTTTGTATTTTTAATCTATGTACAAGTGTGGGGCAAAATTTATCCTAGGGTTTATTTTTTAATAGTTTAGTTGTGTGTGTGTGTGTGTGTGTGTCCCAAGTCTTACTACCCGTCCAGGCTGTCCGCATTGTCTAACTATTGGGATAGGAGTAAGTAAGGTACAATTATAATTAAATTGTACCCGAATTAGCGAGGATGGATATTGAAACACCTTTTAGAGGAAAAAAACTCAGTACGCTCAGCCGGTATTCGAAGTAAAACCAAATCAGATGAGATTTACGACTTATCCCGCGCACCCCTCAAGACGAGTAGTATAACATTTACAAATACTAATAGTGTAGACACACACACACACACACACACAAAGGAAGTGAAGACTTCCTTTCAAGAAACTACAAAGCAATCTTTTAACTTGTCAAAGTATAAAAGATATTTTGGTTTACCGCTTCGCTGAAAAATGACCTTCACCTTTGAATAATAAATGTAAGCTGAATGTTGACATTATGTAATAACCACGTGCGCGTAACAGTAGTGACGTAATGAACAATGACGTCGTGACGTTAGAAGACTTCCACCAAGGAGAAGGGTCGACTTTGATACGAGAAGATCGATAGGATTTTCTGCGATACATCGATTAAGTAATCATGCATGTTTTTTGTGTAATGGCGGGTGAGGTTGCCTGGTTACTGACGTCACTAACAAGGGCCTTACGAGGCCTTTGTATTGTGTGAGCTGCCATGGACGAGAGCGTGGAGGAGACTACACATCCCGCGCTAGGGTTCAATAGTAATTTTATAGAGTTAGGTTACTGTTTCTAAGTGACTAAGAGCAGGGAAATTAGTTGTAAATAATGGTCTGGAAATAGTATCTTAATAATATAATTCAATGTAAATTAAATCAATTAAAAGTTGGTAAAAAATTGAAATTTATATGGGTCATAAGACTAATAGGTGAAATATAACATGATTACAATGTATGTATCCTGTCTGAGGTCAATGGACATTATAGGACAATATACTGATATAAACATAGGTCAAATTACACATT
>CABFWB010000645.1:141288-216670 GCA_902151455.1 Timema bartmani | reverse complement strand
CTCAGTGGTAGAGCATTTACGTACTAAGCCAAAGGTCCCGGTTTCGATTCCCGTGTCCATGTGTCATTTTTCAATTTTCAGAATAAAATAGTTTATGTGTTTCACACATCTTTAAACAACAAATTGTCAAATCCAGAGAGTATAATTTAAGTTTTATATATTAGCCTAAACTTTTTTAATTTTTTTTGAAGCACCACGTCTTACTACCTGTTCAGGTTGCACGCATATATACTAATTACGCTGATAAGTTAGGAATGAGGAAGGATGCATTTAGAGGAAGTGTACCAGGAATCTCATGGAGGGAGAGTTGAAAACAAAATTTAGGGGAAAACCACCCTCAGTACACCTGACTGGGATTCAAACTCCGATCTCCGTGTCATCAGCAGTCTAAGCTAACACTAGAGTGACGCCATAGACCATGCGGCAACCGAAACAGGTAACATTAGTTTTAGTAGGTTCTAATCGCTAATTTAAGAAATGAATACTTTCGATGGATTGCAGTCCAGTTTCATAGGAAGGGCCTTATCTAACAGTTGGGAAAGTTATTAAATCTACTTTCTCGTATTCATGCGCCAAGTCATCTGATCTTCAACTGTAACTTTTGATATATTAGCAATACCTTTAAAATAACACTAATAATTACTAAAAAAATTGTTATCAATTTTAGCAGCAAAAAGATATATTTGTATTTTTCTAAAGTAGCCTCCCTATAAAAATTGGTTTGTACATACAACGAACATTTGCAGAAAGTTGAAAAACTTGTCTTTACAAAAAAATGTTCGAATATAAACCTCGTAACAAAACTTTAATACTCGTGCATGTGCAGCATTTTTTCAAGGAATCTGTAGTCGCTCGTAATAGAATTTGTGTCTATTCCATCGAACGTTTTTATTTGTTAAAGTTACGAATTTTTAACACTAGAAAATTAATTTATATTATTATAAAAACTTCAATTATGTATTATACACAACAAATATTTGAGTTTAGAGGTTTAAAGATGTGTAAAATACCTATCTCACTTAGTTGAATACTGAATTGTGTCATTTTTGCAATATATTTATGGTTTAATTATTTGACCGATCTGATTAGGTAACGTCAAATTTCAAGTGACTACGAGAATATTCGAAGATTTACGGCGGTATTGTCTAACCAGCTATATATTCGCCATTATGTCGTCTAAATTATCAATTCCGCAAAATGTTGTTCAACAGTTTGAAAGATCTACAACTAATATTTTATAAATTAGTGCCATTAATGCATATAACGCAGATGTTAATACTAAAATAAGAAAATTGTTGTATATATTATGTGTTCGAATTTTAATTTTAATAAATATTTAAATAACTTCCCTTGTCTTCTAAAATATTTAAGAGTTCAAACACACTGTAAAATTAAATTAAGTACACATAAACAGTTTTATATAAAATTGTTGGTTCAAACACGCTGATATTAGATAAAGTCTAAATAAAGAGCAAGCTATATAATAAAAGACAAAACCCACTCACTCACTCTTCACCGTAATTACCCAGCCCTTTGGACCTGAAAACTTGAAATTTTTGCGTGAATGTTCCTTTTAGGCCCTAGGAAAGAGATAAGACAGGGTTTTGAGAAATTTGACCTCAAACGGGTTTCAAGATTCACTGATGTATCTTTGGAACCAGCGGACATAGCTCCTTGAAATTCAAAGTGAAGGTTCCTTTCTAGAATAGGGTTAGACATTTTGAGGGGTTTTCAAATTTCATCCCCTATGAGGGGGGAGAGGGGCAGAATAATGTGCAACTCACTGACTCACTCATTGTATTTCCCCAAACCCTGAGCCTAGAAAATTTAAATTTGGCTTGGCATATAACCATACATATTTAATATTGGGTAATTTCATAATGGGACTCCTGAAAATGGGGGACCTATAGCTTAAAAAACCCTTTTATATTAAGTAGAAAATTAAAATTTGGCAGCTAACCAAATAAATATTAAAATTTGGCAGATAACCAAATAAATATTAAAATTTAAAAACTGAAATACGGCAGGTGGGTAAAAAAAAACTATAGTTCCAAATAAATACTAAGGGCTGAAAATGTTAATTTTTATTGGGGCTTTAGAGAACAGAGGAGAGGGGGATATAAACAGAAAAAACCCACTTAAGGTGTGGTAGAAAATTTAAATTTGGCAGACAAGTGTAAAGACAACTCCACATAACCATATTATTCCTAAAATTCGAACCTTCTATATGGGCATTGTTTAAATATGGAGGGGTTACAATTTTCAAAACTAATAGAAACAACTACTTTTCTGCGTGGTAGAAAACTGAAATTCGTCAAGAAGCTATAAAGACCACTCCAAATAACCATAAGAGACTGAAGATTTTAAACGGAGAGAATAGGGAAAGAGAATAAGTAAAAACACTAACACATATTGTAAATACATTGTAAATATGTGATAATGTTTTTATTTTTATTTCTGCTCTATTATTGTCCTACTAATCTATCATTTTATTTATTACAGATGGTTTCTGCTCAATTCACTTTATTTCATACATATTATTTTAAAACCTAAGAATATCAACTTTGAAATACTGTAAACTCGGACGTCATTAAAGGCAAAGTTTCGGCAGCACATGTTGTGTTGATCCCTTTAGGTATCACACACAACTGAAACACCCTCACGGGTTATCTTACTTTCAACGGTGTGCAATGCGGGTTTGGTCCAAAGATCTATGTACACCCTGTTTTTTATGAAAATAGACAACCGTGTAACTAACATATCTACTTTAGCTCTTTTTATCCTGTTAAGAGGTTTGTTCACAGATACGAATATAGAACTACAGCTGGTCCAGTGGATGCAACACTACTGTAAGATGCCCGCGAGAATAAAGTTTTCTGACCGTCCCAAATGTTACTAGTCCTATTTTTATGTACCATACATGTTATTTGTATTTGAATCAAACTTCAGCCGTTCTCAAATATTTGTACCTGCAGTTATTTTTGAATATCTTAAAATACAGTAGCCCCATGGCTTCTTTGGTGCTGACTGACAGTTCACAGCTGACTTCTGACAGTCAACATTTAGGTATATACCTAAATTTTGACTGTCAGAAGTGACAACTGCTAAACACGTGTTTTTTGCAATTCATATGGTTCGGCGTAGGGATACATAATTTGGTCTGGTAGCTTTTCAAAGCCGTCAGCTGTCAGCTGTGAGCTGTCAGTCAGCACCAAAGAAGCCATGGGGCTACTGTACTCACAAACGGTTCAGGCCAATTTTATCTTCGTCACTGGTTGTATCAAATTGGTCACAATGAGTTTAGAGCTTTTCGATTTACCTAATAACAGAACTTTCACTTTGTGTGTTTGTGTGTATGTGACCCATTCAGGTTACTCGAATATTTTACAACAGTGCGATATGAATAAGGATGGCAGAATTGTGTTAGATAATAATAATAATAATAATAATAATAATATTTAGCACCGCGTCTTACTACCCGTTCGGGTTATACGCTTAAGTACTAATTACGCTAATGGATTAGGAATTGGGAGGGTTAAATTCAGGGGAAGTGAACCCGCATTTGCGTGGAGGGAGAGTTGAAAACCATTTAGGAAAAACCACCTCAGTTCACCCGACCGAGATTCGAACTTCGATCTCCCCGTCCTCGCCAGTCGAGCTCAACACGACTAGCGCGTTAGCCAACTACGCCACCGAGGCGGGTAATTGTGTTAGAAATGTACGAGTATTGCGTGGAAGGAAAAAAAAACAACAAAATAATGAAATATCCTCCTCAGTAAGCCCTGACTGGATTTGATCGCCTAAGCTAGATTAAATTTGTTTGGATCTGCACCGGTGGCCACACAGACATAGTCTAGTTTGCTAGTGACGAGAAGTTTGGGGCTCAAATCCCAGACGGGTGCTTTGAAGTGTTCCTGCTCCTATAATGTAAATATGCAGACATTCCGGACGGGACGTGAGACGCGGACCATGAAAATAAATTATATAGGGGAGGCCGGGGCTTGTTGCGACATTCCCCCCCCCAATAAATCCTTAGTATATTTTACAGGTATAAAATATAGCATTTCCCGAGTATTTGAAAAGTTAACGTTTGATGATCTGTTTTTATTGTTTCGAATAAAAAACTGCATGTGTTGCAAGTTGCTCCTTTAAAGGGGCATGTTGCAACACCATCTGAGGTGTTTTGCAACAGTTATTTTAAATCGTCAAATTCATCATATTCATCAGAGAAAGTTGATGCATGTAAAACTTATCTTTTTTCGTACCCAGTTTATAGATCGACATTTTACAAACCCTTTAATTCCCTCGCCATATTTCTTATTGCAGAACAAACAATAAGTTTGACCATTATCAGCTGTTGAGCCATCTTAAAAATCTGTGTTTCTCTTGACGGGTTTTATTTTATTCTTTATTGAATTTATACTATTTTGTGAACTAGTTGAAGTCTTTTTAAATTCTAGTTTTTATTCTTGTAGAGAGAGATATTTGTTCTTCTTCAAATGCGGTTTTTTCTGGAGTGTCTAAGATTAAAACAAATTAACTTTTATATGCTAATTTTGCAGTGCAGCGCGTAATAGCAGTTTTGAGCTGTTGGTTACATAAAGCACAGAAAGAGAGTGGATTTTTATGAAACTAGAACCTACGGTATGTAATTATATAAAAACAAAGAGCCTACACTACGTATTAATTTGAAAACATATGTTATATGGCTTTTATATAAACAACAAAACAAAAATTACTTTATTATAAATAACAAACGCTTTGTAGCTTTATCTATTTATACCTGATTTCTTTTTTAGAAATCATAAGTGGTAGCATTTCGGTATTTCTAATTATGTATATCAGTTCGTTGTTAATATTTATATTTATTTTATTTAAGAATAATATAATACATATAATGTGAAACTATTCTCACGTCTGCGGGGAAAACTGCAACACTCGTTGCAACTAGACCCACACCAATTTATTGTCATTATTGTCTGAACGATAAAATGGTGTCATTATATATTTTTTACAGATAAACTCTATCAATCAAACGCTAAAAGAAAGTGCGTGTTCTCTGATGATAATGGTCTTGAATATATATAAAAAAAATGATACCCTAACAAACAAACATATTTTAGATGAACGCAAAACACTTACACAGCAATTACTTACAAACACTTACAAAAACAAAAACGCACTTATAAACTATGAATAAAAGATATATTCCATTCACGGTAGAAATTACTCTCTGAAAGATCTTTTTTCCTACCAATATCCTACTATGTAATAGATTTCTGGTAGGGAAAAAGGCCTTTCAGAAAACAATTCCTACGCTGAACAGACTTTACACGTGTGTCCCCACTTGCTTTGTTGGAACGGATTTAGAGCAATAATAATCTGTCGTTGTGGCACACTCTATTTTTACAATACTTTCCTAGAAAAATGCTTTGCTCCAACGTGCATTCGTTACAATTAGTCCCAGTCTCCCCTAACAATTTAATTAGTGGGCTTAAGCTTGAAAAATAGTCTGTAAACCATCTTTGTATTCTCTTGCAATGTATTGTATTGCGATTATGAGTTACTAAAAAAATGGATGATTAATTTGTTAGTTTTCAATTTTGAATTTTTCTAAATAAATACATTCGTATTGAATAAGATGAATTTTTCAGAAATCATGCAAAAACCTTGTTTCAAACTTTAAAAGTTTAAATAGAAGCAGGTTTGATAAATATGTGCTCATAAATAAAATAATTAGGAAGATATGCTTAATAATAAAAACTAAACAATATTATTATCATATTGTTGGACTTAAATAATAACGTATTCTAAAAGAAAAGAAATGTGCCCATTGCACTGTTATTTACTATTAGTACTTTCACTGGTTAGAGTTGTTTAAACATCTCGTCCTTTCCGTCAATGCAACAACCCAACCATTTAAAGTTTAAACTATTATAAATTGATAAGTATTTAATTGTTGTAGTAGTGCGACATTACCTGCGTGGTAACAGAGGCAGATGATTCCCGAAAAGCCACAACCGTTGTTCACCAAACCATCTCTCCATAAGGTCCGCCACTGCACTGTTTAAACTTACAGTCACTGCCACCTGGAGTCCAGCCCATCGATCAACACACTGCCTGCAAGACCGTTCATGCTGCCTACCGCGCTTGATTGCGTGCTTGGAAAGAAGTAAAGAAAGAAACTAAAAACGCCCAAACAATCGATAACTACTTGTTTAGTTCAGCCCCTCTTGAATAAATAACGCCCTAATAAACAATGGTTTTATATTAAATTGTACGAATCTAAATAATTGTATTTTAAACTTTAAATGTATTTGTTTCAGCCTTTACGTTTTACAGACTTGAAGTTAAACTATATAACTATCCGCAGCGATGTTCACACGGTTTAGGCCGTTAGGCTCACAAAATCCCTGTGATGGAGAGGAATTCAAAGTTTGAATCTTGGCTGGGTGCTCAAATGGAGTTTATGATCCATCACAAGAATAAGGTATCGAAAGAGGCAAATATGGCAGTTATTTAAAAGTGTGTTAGCGCCAACACTGCTGTAGGGATGTGAAGCATGCAACATCTGCTGTAGGGATGTGAAGCATGCAACACTGCTGTAGGGATGTGAAGCATGCAACACTGCCGTAGGGATGTGAAGCATGCTACACTGCTGTAGGGATGTGAAGCATGAGTTTGTCAGGAGAAACACAAGAGCATGATGAATGCGGTTGGAATGAGATATCTAAGAAATGTATGTGGTAAAACTCGTATGGACAGAGTCAGTAATGAATGGGTGCTTAATGAGTGAGGTATGAAAGGGAATACAACAGGTCAATATGAAAGAGGCGTCTTTAATTTGTTCGGGCATGTTGAGAGGATGAGTGTGTGGATCGAGTGTCGAAGCAAATATACCTAATGATGGAAGAGTGTGTGGATATAAAGAAAGGGGTTGGAGGCTACGTAGGGCGTGGTTAAATGCTGTAGACGAATGTGTGAAAAAGAGAAATAGTAAGGTGGTGATGCAGAGAGCGCGAGAAAAGGTCAGTGTTTTTTTTACAGTTTTTAAATCAAATAATTTTCCAGTAGAAACAAAAAGTTTAATTTTCTTCACATGGTGACCTCAACAATTGTTTAGTATCTGTCAAAGGTGTCCTGGAATTTCATGAACACTTTTTTATCTTATTTAAAAAGTCTGTTAGTGTTAGATAATGTCACTATGCTCATGACAGATATTCAACTATCTGTTTATGTCATTATGTGAAGAAAATTAAATTCTATTTTTGTATAGAATCAATATTTGCTTTGTTTGGACCAAAAAAAGTGTTGTTATAAAAATTGCAAAAACACATAACTTTTCTCGGGTTTCCCGCATCTCCGCCTTAAGAGTTTTAAGAATAAAAGAGAATATAATTATGACTCAGTGTTTGGATGTTGTTGAAGCGAAGGGAGTATGCAAGGATTGGGAAGTGTGGGGAAAGTTAGTGAGGATGGATTTAGTACGGAATTGTTGTTTTTATCTATATTCACAACTACTTGCCTACCCCTTAAGGGAATGGCGTGAATTTAAGTAGGTATGTAGATTTTTGCATCTCCTCTCCATGCTAATTCAGATGCTATTCATCTAAGCTATCCTCATCATTGGCCCTTAAATTAAGCCTTTAATAACCTTAGTGTTATTTGTTTTTTCAATTTTCAACTTTTGGTAAAAGTATAAAGGATTTATTTTTTAAAGTAATTGTTAAAATATTATTGAATGTTTGCAGATGTAATTGCCTCGCGATTGGGCGACAATTATAATGATATTGAATGTTTGATGATATAATTGCCCCGCGATTGGGCGACAATTATGATATTACGGTTTGTTTGAGATATAATTGGTATTTTTAGCTCCGTGATCGAGCGCCAATTATTATATTACGGTATTATTCACATATAATTGCCCCGTGATTGGGAACCAATTATGATGATTTGGAATAATATTTGATATAATTGGTATTTATAGCTCCGTGTTCGAGCGCCAATTATTGTGATATGGAATTTATTTGTGTAATAAATACAACTGTTGATGTTGTACACATTTTATTTAAATAATTATTTCTTCCTTTACACTTTGTTGAAATTCAACTATGTATTGTCTGTTGTTACTTCTCACTTTATCGTTGACACACATTTTCTATATTTACGTCTAGTCTCGCTATTTCACCGACCCTTTCTGTACATTTTCATACGCACATATAGCTTATATGTGGACGTGCCCCTTGCCCCTTGGACCTCTCTTGACAGTGTCAAGACTTACCAATCAGGTACGTCTCTACGACAGGTGCATTGAAGGCTAGCTTCCTATTGGATATAGGGAGCTGGTTTCTCTTGTTTGTTTGGTAAATACTGCGGAGTTAAATTTAAACAATAATAATGGTGCAATCCTTTTAGACTATTCTGCGAGAACGCGTGATTCTCCATGGATGAAGTGTTAAAAGGATAATCTACATACAATACTTTAAAGAAAAATACCTTCATCCATGACTTTTTAAATATATGAGAGCAGTCCAAATCAATTACGTTACATTGTATTATAACCAGACTGTACAACAACTTAGTCAGTGTAACCGTTCAGGTTTAAAGTTGGCCACCCAGAGTCAGATGTGCTGACTGCTCTCCCAATGATGGTGATACTTTTTACTTCAAAGTATATTATGATACAATCCTATTTTCTTAGGAAAAGTCTTACCTTACAGCTAGATATGTTAATAAATCTACTTTTATGTGTTCATACATCAGGTGATTTATCTGAGGCTATCACTTTTGATAGATACTATTGATACTTGTAAAATATTAATATTAAAATATAATCAATTATGGTCACAAAACAATATGTTTGTATTTTATAAAAGGCCCTGCCTATGAAGATTGGACTTATTGTACATACGCTTACAATACACTCTGGGGGTCACGGGGTCTAAGGTATCAGGCTCGCAGTGTATTGTATCGTCAGTAACAAGGAGGTCAAGATTAAAATCTCGGCTAGGTAAGCGAGGTATAATTTTCCAAGTGTGGTTTATAATAATGTGGTTTATCCATCCACCATCCATCTAAATGCAGCTGCATCTCTACTTTATTTGCCATTCTCATCTCTATGTCTATATATTTCAGTCAAAAACGTACTTTAGAGGAAGTGCTTTCTCGTTAGCTTGGAGAGGGGATGGGAAACCCCCAACTTAAAATCACGTGTGGGGAACCATCCCTTCCGTACATCAGACAGAGAAGTGAATATTAATTGAGCCTCGATCGTTACCGCGTCAATCCAGTCTATTGAGTTACTGACGTCTTAGACCAGGATGTCTGGACTTGAATCCCAGCCAAGGTTGGGTTTCATACCTTATTTCACGCTAATGTGAGTACATTTCCTCTAAATTATACCTAGCTTTTATTTAGGCAATAAGTGTAATTAAGTGTATATAGTTCGAACGAGTAGTAATACACAAAGCAAAAATAATTATTTTTATCTGTATACACTCTTTATTCAGGGTTGACTCACTAAATTATTCTTTTTAATAAACACACTAAAGTAACGATTTTTTTAAAACTTATTTCTTGGCCCGCTTTTCTCTACCAACAACAGAGAATGCCTTGGGTTGTTTCCCAGCTGTGACAGTCTCAACAGCGCTATTGGTTCCCTCTTCGTTAAGGGGTCTTACCTCCCAATTTGACAGGAACGTAAGGTCCCCAACAATGTTTATTTTAGAACTACAGGTTGTTAATCAATAACGTAAATGCAAGTAGCTTACATCCAGATAAAAGGTCGACGTAAAGAAAGTTCACAGCTTGTAGTTTGGAAGTTAATTGACTGATGATGATAATAGTATATAATTTCTGGAGGTACTTTTGTGGACTCATGTCTAAATAGAAAATCAAGATGCATGAGACAACTTCCAATCATTTAAATGTGGAAAATTTTCCAATTCGAAACTTTAACAGTCCCTCAAAACCCAATAAAATAATCTTGCGTGTATTTAAAGGTAACACGAATACTAGTTCTTACAACATAACAGTGAATATAAACAAAACCACGCCTTTATTATGTTTGCTCTTGTTTATTTGACTAATTATATTATCATTCATTTTGCCCCCAAAAAAAATAACACTGATTTACTACGTTATTAATATATTCCTGTTAGTGACGCGGGAAAAAGTCCCGATTTCCACATATAAGGGGGTCGGGGCAAAAACATTATAACCCTCATAGGTTTAGTTGGGATATTTGAACTATTTAAACGTCTATAAAGTCTATAAATCTAGTTATAAGAAATACATAAAATATTCGTTGATATTAGCTATCCTCAAAATATTGACTGACTTTAAAATCCACTTGTCATTTTATTATAAAATGAGGGTTATCATGTTTTAACCCCGACCCCTTAATTTATTGAAGTTGTTATCCTCTTTATTAATTAAAATATTGTTTGACTATCATGAATATTTGAAAGTTTTATTAAACTCAACTGTCTATAAATCAATATAGGTGGAAGTGTTAAAAAAATGCCTGAAGTGCACATCTTCAAACATCCCTAAGCTCCTTTGCAAAGTTTATTGATCTTAAAGTTACATTGTTATCAGTACACAAAATATGTATTATACATAATATTTTATTTATACAATTATATCCTTGGCTAGTTTGGAATGTAATCTGCCTTTTAATGGGAAAAGTAATTTATTCGTCTGAATATTTATCTATGTATAATGTAAATGTAAGATCAAATCAAATTAAGACGTTGTTTATATGTAATTTTTATTTGTCAAAGAAAAACTATTTGCCTACTAATGTGAATACGAAGTAACCAACGCGAAATGCAAATATAATTTTTCTTTGGATTTAAGATTGAAATATAGTATCCTACTATTCTGTAATTATTACTCTTTGGATTCGCAATTGATTTGGAGATCAAATTACCAAAGACATAAAAAAAAAAGCATTCTATATTCAATTGGAGAACATAACGATTTATCGCGTGGCTTGTGACCTTACAGCTAGTCGTCCACTAGCTGCGTTTTTGTCAGAATTAATTCGTTAGAAATAGGAAGAAACAAATTCATCAAATTTCTCATCTGTGGTTCGTCTACTTGAAACAAATTTATCAGATGCGAATCAGTTACCCATGATCTAATTTCTTGAAACAATTGTGAAATGGAAAATATAATTCTTTCGGGAAATGTGTATCTAGTTAGAAGGCGACTGAATAGAAATAGAAGAAATTGTTGGACTAATCATATATCAGCGAAAAGGAATACATTGGGAAAATTCAATAATTTATTTGATGATTTAAAAAAAAGACAAAAAAAAGTGTTTCGATTACTATCAAATGAATCAAGACACTTTTGAATATATTTTAAATGCCACTAGCCCATAAATAATAGGCCACTTAAATTAATAATATTCCTGACTTAGTTACCACAAAAAACACTTTTAAATAACTTCTAAATGTAGGCCTATTTAATAATTACACATTTTCCTGACTTTAGTCATTTAGGGGTTGTTTTTTCTAACATAAATACCCCACTCTCCCAAGAAATTTCATTTTTGGCTAAAAACTTTATATTTTGCCCACCCCAAAGAATAATTCCTGGTTGCACCACTGCAGCGAGCAACTGCACATAACTGACTATATAAATATTAATTGATTTCAATAAACTTTATTGTGTGATTTTTGTTCTGTTTGTCCCTATCCTGGAAGGACTGACTACCTTTTAAAACTTTACAAACGCTATCAGCGCAACTCCTAAGAAACGTCCATATATTGAACTATTTGGACTGTTTAGCAGACACCGAGTTAGAATTGCGGTATTGTCATCTCTGTCAAATTTGGTCTGAAAGAGTGAAGGGGGAGCGAGATAATCTGTTGTTTACATGGGTCAAGTTTCTTGGAAGGGAAACCCAAGAGTGCGGCTTTTATCAAAGACAGCTTTGCAGAAATCTGCTGCTTTATTTTTAGGTTGAAATCCCGTTGAACTCAAATAATCAGTAGCATGGTTTTCTTAAGTTTTCTTACCTAGTGGAAGAAAACATTTTTCATTCGACTTTATCGTATTAGACTGGTTTGCTAGTGATGAGATTGGGTTTCAAATCCCACTAGAATGTACTAGGGGTGTTTTTTTCTTAAAACTGTTCCAAACAGGCTATTATTATTTAATTAGAGCACCGCGTCTTACTACCCGTTCGGGCTGTACAATTAGGTACTAATTACTCTAATGTGTTAGGCATCAGGGAGGTTAAATTAAGAGGAGGTGCCTCTATATTTTCGTGGAGGGAGAGCGGAAAAACTATTTAGGAAAAACCACCTGAATGCACCCGACCGGAATTGAACCGTGATCTCCTCGTCTTCAGCATGTCAGTTGAACACGGTGGGTAACACACACTATTATACTGGATTGCTGGTGATGGGGAGATTGAATTTCAACTCCCATTTGTGTGCAATAAGGGTATTTCTCCCTAAAATGGTTCCCCACTCTCCCTCTACGCAAATGTGGGTACATTAAATCTAAAATGTCACCTTCCTCATTCCTAATTCATTAGGGTAATTACTGCATGTGTATAACTCAAACGGATAGTAAGTCGCAATGGAAAAAAGACTATTGTGAGGACTACCAAGAGTGTCGGCAAATATTAATTAGTGTCGGGAGAGGTAGTTTGTAAAAAAATACTATTATAATGACTACCAAACTATGATACAAATACCAAAAAAATCACTTTAAAGCTACTAAACACACCAATAGACTAAATGGGAAGACATAAAAAATCTGAGAAAATAATATTTAGCGTCAGTTATACAGATCGAAACTTTAACAGAGGGATTAGATCCGTCGCTTAACTTCTCAACATTCATCGGCCCCTTTCCGTTGTGTGTTTCGTCCACCGAGCGTACACAATCACACTTGTCGGGAACTACACGCAATCGTTCCAACCGATGTTGGAAAACATTCCGATGTACGTACACAATAGCCCTACAAGAGTGTCGGCGAAACTTTATTAGTGTCGGGCAAGGTAGTTGTAAATAAATATATTTTTGAGGAGTTTTTAGGGGATTGACTCCAAGCCAATGGAAAATGTTTGAAAATGAAATGCCACTAAAAGCTATTTGGGGTGGCCCTTAAGCATTTAAAAGTAATAATAGATTGTTAAAAAACCTATTTGAAGTTTGATGCAAACCATCTTTCAGCTTCAAACTCGAGTATATCAGAGGTGAGTTAAACTGGAGGAAGGCACATTTCGATAGGGGGGAAGGATGGAAAAGAAATTGGTGATAATACCCCACCCTATCAACCCTACCCCCTTCCCAGTCCACCCTCAATGAGTAACATTGGATATTAAACTATCGATAGACACACCGTAGAATGTAGATCATTTCCTCAGCATCTGACTTAACCCAAGTTATGAGGAGTGAGGACAGTGTTTGAGAGTCATATGAAATTTGGGTCCTGAAAAGCCCTTCTGTGGCTACTCGCCTCGTTAACAGTAAGTTTGTTTGTGCACTTTTCTTCAAGAACTTCGAAGCATTCCTCCAACTTTTCTTTATTTTCGTACACAACGTTAACAGTTCGATTGTTGTAGCAACTCTGAGTAGTCTGACTTGTACTCCTTGCTCCAAAACGTCAGATCGTAAAGATGAGTGCGAAAAAAATGCGGGAATGGTAGAAAGGTTTGAGAAAAAAACTCGAACTTTGCTGTTTGCACTGGTTGCTTTTTCCAATATCAAATTTAGCTGATGAGCGTAACAATGTACAAAATAGGCAAATGGGTATGTTTCTCTAATTTTGGTATGTACACCCCCAACAGAGCTAATCATAACATTAGCACCATCATACGTCTGTGCTATTAATCTTCCTTTTGAAGTGTCTAGAAGAGGTTTGATGTGGTCCATTATGCATTTTGATGAGGTTTCTGCACATCTTCCTTAAGGATTAAGAAACCTCCAAAACCTCTCACAAGCTAACCCCTCATGCCATTTGGGGACAAGAAGTGAAGGGGTGGGAGGGTTTGGGTTTCACAATGTTAAGGCGTTGACCTCCGCGCGCCTGACTGCATGCCATTTCAAAAACATTGCCTGCTATTACTTAAACCAAAAACATATTTTTCTTGAAATTATTATGGCAAGATAAAACTGCCGTGAGAGTGTGAATAATAAACTGGTGGTTCGTGGGGATGGGGGGGAGGAGGGGTCGCCTTCGGGACGAGCCACCCCTGGAGAAATGTGTTTGTTGTAATACAATGAAAACAGTTTTAGCTTAAGTCTTCCCACATTTCAATGACAAGCCCAGTTTGTTTTATGCGGTGTTCTTTAAATTATTTTTTAAAACTTAAATTTGAATTGGCTGGGTAGATATGAATAAAACATAAACCATGTAGATGAATTCATCTTTACAGTAGTACAAACCTGATTAAAATATGTATAATAGTTTTCTTAATAATCGGGTACAGAGAAATCGCTTTAGAAACCGGCTGCGCTCATCTCTCATTGTGATCCATCCCCTTAATGTTTCTTTGACTCAAGGTCACAGAGATTAGCTTCACCCTCCACTGCCGCCTGGATTCCGATACAGCAGGTTAGCCAACCCTTGCAAAACGATACTATCTTGTAAATGCGTAACGATCATACTAACGGCACCTATTATCAACTAAGATAAGTATTTGTAGAAGAATATGTATTTAAAACCATGTATTTTTCCTAGAGTGTCTACTTGGGTATCGTAAGAGCTCAATATCGTCGTGATTATTTAAGCTAACCCAAATAAAAAAATATATTTAAAAAGAAGAATAAATTATTCATTAAATAATATGTTATAAACAAACACTCTAGCTTAATATTACAAAGAAAATAAATAAATCTATTAATAATTTTTGTTTTCCCATTTAAAATGCATTGAAATGGAAATATTTTAACGAACATATTTCAATAACTATTTTTAGCATGGTTTGAAAATTCCCTAAGAATTATGAAAGATGCCCAGATATGTTACTAAAATAAATAAAAACCAACAATGTTGAATTTTATTAAAAAAAATTAAATACTTTTTTGTTTAGAACCGTGCATTTATGGGTAGGCTCAGCCTTAATATACCGCTCGAGTAGAATAATACACACAACTTGTAATAATTTACAACTGATCAGGTCTCTAACTGTATCTTCTCTACTGCAGCAGTCATTTCGGAGTAGGCCCTGGCCGGAATGGAGTCCGGTAGCACCCCTCCATACCTGGATTAACACCATCATAGTCTACCGCTGGTGCACTAGAAGTTCTCCACCTGCCCTACCACTGGAGCTACAATCACGCTGCACTCTCACAGCTGGTTTCTACGTTAAAGTCGGGCCACGCACTGACTGTTTAGTGGCCAGACCGGCTAATATCCGTCTTCGTACGGTTTGTACTGTTACTCGCCGGGCATTGTATCTTTTACTATGTAATTCCAAATGTATAGTGATAAGTCACGAGAAGGTTAGGCTCTGGCTCAGCTTATTTGGGAGTCATGAAGCGCTTGTCTCCTTCTAAGTAAATCGCCTGGATAGTTGATGTTAGTATTGAGCTAGTTTAGCTGATATTATAAAGTTGCTACTAGAGTCAAGCAAGATAGTTCAATGAGCAAATATAGTTTCATGTTGACTTGTACTACTTGTGTGGTTTATCGTGATAAGCGGCTTATCCGCACAAGTTAAAGTTATGTTATAATTATGTTTATATACAGCCGTCAGTATGGCTAATTGACGTTAGATTGGTTGTTTGGCAATGTTCTTTGTATTATTAGGAAGGGAACATCCCGAGTCACTAGTGGGGAGTGGCAGATATGTTTTGATGACCTGATTAGGTCTGTTGGCCTTGGTTATGTTGTCTTGTATTCATTTATTTAGGAATCCTGTGTTTTACCACTTATTGTTGGCTATGCCCTTGGCCAGCCTTTATATCGCTCAAGTAAGTTTATTTGAATCCCAGTAGACGGCCTTCTTATGTCGAGCTCTCGTTGTAGTTGGACTTGTTGGGTACACCTTGTAGTCAAGTTTTGTTCACGTGTGTGGCCACTATAGCTCTAGGCTGTAGATATGTCACCCTAACTGAGGCTAATTATCCCCGTGTTTGAGGGACTTGGCTAGCATCTCCTCATTGTGACTGTGATATTCCAACAGTTTAACGTGGAATCCGAAACACAGTGGAGGCCTGGCATTCCTCACATTCACAAGTTGTGATTAATACACATCTTGTCAGAGGTGAAGGAAGGGTTTGGCAATCCGATAAATCTGTGCCGGGACCGAGGATTGAACCCCGGACCCTCAGCACAGAAGTCTGACACCTTACCCCTAGACCACCAGGTCACCGACTGTGATGTTAACTCACTATAAGAGTCTAAGTGAGCATAAGCTAATGGGTTAAGGCTCATGTGCATTGGGGTACCGACATTTAATCGCACGAGCTCTTCCTTAATCAGTTCAAGGGATTTCCTTAAATGTTTATAATAATAAACCCGCCATAGTCTAGTTTGCTGCGGTTAGCGAGTTGTAGGGATTGTCTTCTAGTGAGCTATTAGGACCCTGGATATTGATACCAAATTGTAATTTACTTTAGTTAACTACTGTTACTTCGTTTGCCTGTGCTTACGGGGCTCACTATACTGGATGTTTTGTTTTCAGTTTATTAACTATTTTTCTATCTACTTGTGATTCTATAATCTACTATTAAAATATGTTTATAAGAGAAGAGAATGGAAACCAAATGAACTACCTCTTATGACTCCTACTGTACGCTGTTTAAATGACTCTTTAATAAAACTCTGTAATCATTGTATTTCTTTCTTTGTGCGTTTGTTTCCTTCTCTAGTCCTTTGGGGAGGGTACAAAATTTACAATTGCTTTTAGAGTGAGTGAATGTGGATGACATTGTCACTGGGTCTTGTTTACCTGAGGAAGTGATTAGTTTATTCCTGAAATTGATTGATTTATTCATGGCTGGAGGCTTTGATTTGAGGAACACTTCTTGGATCCTCGGATGCATCTGAAACGGGCTATGGTGTGGTCATTTTTGTAAGACAAATAGACCCTTCTATAATTTACTGTATTATGGTATTGTTCTTAGAAAATTTGCCAGCAAAATTTTTGAATCACATCCCTGGAGAAAATCTCATTTTTTTTTAAAATCCTCAAATCTTTACGATCATTAAGGATTCGAGGATTCTAAGGATCCATCCCTAATATTTATACATAAAATTCTAAAGTGAAATATTTGATGCAAGCTAACATTTGCTAAGCAGAACACACTATTTTATAGCCTTTTATTTTGGTTATTTTTGGAACTCAAAAATGGAGAATCGGTCCAATTTAGTTTTAACTTAATATAAACAATCAAAAATTTCAATTAGGGGAAAAAATTACCTTTTTTCTCTTATCAGTCTTTGCTTTTTATTGTTTTAATACAAAAATGTAAGCTTCACTATCCAATGAAAGATGTTATATCCAGGTATGTTTGGTAAACTTGTTAAAAAAAACGTTTTTTTTAAGTACAGTACTTTCATTTCCCAGGGTAATTGAGGGGAGACGAAGCATGGGTAATACACAAAATCCCTTCCCCCCCACCCCCTATATACATTATGTTCTTAATGAATTAACGAAAGAAGTCCTTTATTAATTTATTTTCTCTCTGAGGGTTGTACTAATTGTGGTCTCCAAATTTGTCAGGTCAGTACACATTCCTCAGGCTTCATTGCCTTGGTACTGACTAGCTTTATCACCAGAGATAAGCTCTGCTTCTGCTTCTTCATCTATTTCCCCATCTATTTCACTAATCTCGGAAGGATATGTACAACCTTGAGCTTGGGGTACTATTTCCTTGTCTCTATCTCATAGATAAGGGAGGTTTGTATGTCTCTCAGAGAGATTGCTGCGGCTGTACTAGGTGGCAATAACAGTAGAATGCATTCAGCTGGTGGGGTATTGTTTGTAACATATTTAAACATGGCCACTGTTAAGCCCACAAACAGTTGATCCGCCCCTGGTAAATCGAGAGAGTACTGTATAATGCTTTTATAACTAGCTACTAATTGATAGCCAGTATTATTAATAATGATAATTTAAATCTAATTGAATAATTATTTCCACAATATTTTATTTGTATATGTAAAAGTTTATTTTGAACTCAGCAAGCCTCTAGTTGTGTGTATAAGTTGTACCATTTTTTTTTAGACCATCAATTAATTTAATAGAATATAGGTTCAGTAAAAACTATAAGGATGTGTGTGTGATACTAATTAAACAATATTATTTTATTACAGCATTTACAACAATATTTAAACCATTAGGTTTTGTAGTGTTAAAACATATATTTTGAATATATAATAAAACAATATATTTGAAAACTAACACAAGATCTTAGTAAAATAAATACCACAGCCTAAAACTAAGATTATCTTGAAGTAATTAATTCCATGTAAGGACATTACTGATATAAATATATTTTCTATGAGCATAAAATTAAACAGAATTCTGAATGGAATAATATGTGGCCAATTAACAAAAATTAGCTCAAAATATAATATCCAGGATAATTAATAACAATTTTAAAAATTATTAACAGAAAATTACAGGTCCAAAAGGTCCCATTTAAAATACAATACACTATAGTAGTGTTCAGGGCACATCAAACCTATTCAGAAAATGAGAATAAAATACTGTCTGTACTATGGCTTTAGTTTTATAACTGTAGCTTGGAGCCTAGAGTGGCTTGTTCAAACACAATAAACTCAAGTTCAAAGCTACAATATTCAATCTAAAGCTATAGTCGTTAATCAGGTTGGTATTATGTATTATTATGCCGAAGTGAGAGAGGGGGGGAATGTTGGACCTAAAATTGTCTGAAAATTCTGTTAAGTGTGTAGGCCTTTACTATTAATCAATTCTCCTTTAAATCTTTATTGAAACCAGACATTTGGTTCCCTTCATCCTTTGTAAATATGAGGTACTCATAAGTATTAAGAAAGTAACTCCTGGGCCCTAAAAGGAAACTTATTTTTAACAGAACACAGCTATAAATTTTTTTAAATCCAAATTTGAATATGGCCCCCTAGGCTAGCTAAAATTACCAAACATGTCATTCTGTTACAAAGTTAGATATTTTCTTACATAAAATCACTTAAGCAAGAGATGTATGAAATTTAAAAAAAACTAGAGATTCTATCCTAATCTGTAAAATTATAAATTAATTGTAATCAAGTTAAGCTAATATAAACATAACATCGAATGCTGGAATCAACATTGATCTATCAAGTTTACAGAAAATATGACCGACTACCTTATGGATGGCAATAGTTTGAGGCACATGAGGTATACAATATTATTTCAAATTGTGTTGAACAGGTTTGCAGTATCCACACATATTCATCAGACTGCCCGCAGTCTATTAACATCAAACTACTTCCCCAAAAAACTATTTACAGCAAACAAAAGTCATGTGACTACCAAGACAACATTTAGTCGTCAGAGGAATGTAAATAATTAAAGTTATTCACAAAGCTTTGTTTGGATTTAAAAAAAATTACTCTAATTACCTCTAGTTACACTTTTATTAATACATTTCTTTCATGCTAAGCTCACCAACATGATGAAACGACTTACTTTTAATATAGACGAAAGAATACTGGAGCACATTATTGTTATTAATGTGTCTACAGGTTTTATGACCAATATTAGTGCTTGCTACTATTAGTTGAACTCTTGATTTACTTGTATAGTCTGTATGCACATTAAATATATTTCAAATCTCAAAACTACAGAATGAAAGCAACTTTTGTTTTTGTCTTTGGCACCTTTACTTTAAAATAGATAAAACTTCATCAATAAAATGCATCCCTAGCGCTCAAACAAACTTATAACTTCATTCAATGAAGTGAAAAATGACAACCTGGACACAGGAATTGAACCGGGGACATATGTCCAGGTTTCACTTAAATTAATTTGACTCGGCTATCAGGACTGATCCTGTAGATATCCATCACATATCAGTTTAGATAAAAATGAATTAATAAACTTAAAAGGATTGTAAAGGTGCTGATGTGAAAATAACACTTGTTCGGATTAACAAAAATCAATTATTTAAAACTGAAAGTGCTTGTGTGACTAATTTTAAGATTTGACATCTGTGATATTCCCGTACATTATGGGTTTTTGAAAAATACAGTCGTGTGGCCTTAACCTGTTTCTTATGACATATGTACAGCAAAAAAGTATTCTATGGAGAAAATGGGGCTGTTTTTTAACCTGTCTTGTTCATTTAACTTGACATGTGGCAAACTTTATAAGTTTAGAGCCCAAATTTTATAAGAGAAAATATATATACAGAATAGATATAATTTAAGAAATGTTATTTGAGAATTTCAAATGCTTTGAGTTTCATTTAATAAATTATGTATATGCTTGCTATATGAGAAAATTTTGGTATATTACAAATTAGTAAGTTGGTTTTCCCCTAAATCAAAAACTAGTCTTGAGTTTAAAAAACCTTTGCTTGGGAACGTTCCAATATACACAAGAGATAATATTTCCTTGTTAGTGGGAACAGTTTCAGTGGCTGTTTTTAGTCTTTACATAGCACAACAGCTCCAAGAATAATTATCATGGTTATCCCCCTTGTAGATGTAACACCACACAATCTCTTAACTAACCATCCAACAGTCGTGGGGTGCGCCTTGGCCTCGTGTTTATCTTCTCTTCATTGTGTTCTTTCTCCTGAAAATACTGGTCACATTCAGAGGCATGGGCCTGAAATATAAGGTTTTCAAAACATAAAATAAAGAAAAGATATGTATATAAAAGTGGCACAAAATTCACAACTGTCTACATAGTGACTTTAAGTAAATTAGATAATAAATAGTTATGAGGTTCAACAATCTACTAATGTATTTCTAGAGAAGTGTCTCTATATTTTTAACAAGACGAAAACCTTTGATACATCCCCTATACTTTACAGTAACCTTAATTTGAAATGTACTTAAGTATAGATTTAATAGAGGACTTACTCAAAATAAAAATACTACTTTGTGATCAATTTATTTTCTGTACACACACTAAATTAATCTTAAATAATAAACACTAAATATATATTTTTATGCGTACACTGCATCTTAATACTCATTCGGTCTTAGCATATTTACATTAATGGAGTAGGAACAAGTAAGGTAGAATTTAGATGAAATGTAAACACACTTGTCTTTGGGGAGAGTGGAAAACAATATATGAAACCCCCCTTTTGGAATACCCGACAAGGATTTTGACCTTGATCTCCTTGTTCAATATAAAGTGAGAGTGACGCCTTAAAATTATTATTATTATTATTATTATTATCACCGCGTCTTACTACCCGTTCGGGTTATACGCACTTAGGCTAATGTGTAATGGTAGGGTGATTGTGAGATGAAATGGAGGACCTACAGTTTAACATGGAATCCGAGCCACGGTTGAGGCCCGGCATTCCTCACATTCACAAGTTGTGATTAATACACATCTTGTCAGAGGTGAAGTAAGGGTTTGGCATTCAGATAAATCTGTGCTGGTACCGAGGAGACGCCTTAAAATATGCTATCAATAATGTGGGGATGCTCTTTTTAAAATATTGATATTTTATGCTCCTTAGACATTGGTGATGTTCTCATGTTTAATATAGTAAAAAGTAAACTACATATTTCCGTGTGAACAATCGATTATCATGGCAACTATTTAGCAAAACAAGTATCAATTGTGAAAGATTGGTGCAACTTAGTGTTAGCACAGGTCATAGTTTTAAAAATTGTTTAAGTGCAGACATAAAAACACATGTGCAGCATTAGCAAATTGACCAGTGACTTCTTTGTCTATGAAACCAAGATTAGAAAAAATATATTAGTTTTTGAAGGTAATAAAAAAAATGAAATTGTTTTAATGAAATATATTTTTAAAATATAAAGTTTTAATTAACAACCATACAAACCATTTTCTGAAAGAAATTTTATTTTCATTGGTAACATTAACCATTCTGAAAATAATGACTGTGTGAATGTGCAGTGCATTTCTCATGGTAACTTCTTCACTGATTATGTCATGATAGTTGCCATCAATGTTTTATTATAAGTTTTTATATTAAATTAGTACAAAATCTTTGCCCATGTGGTTAAGACATTAAAATATACAAAGAGAGGAAAATAAAAAATAAACTAATGAGTATAAACGAAACAAAGTATCCATGGGGAATATTTTCCTTTCCTTTTCAACTTTCATCTCTTGTTATTTATTATTCATAAATATATATATTTTTTATTTCCTCCCTTTACAGTTTGTATGGATTAAACTAACATTTTAGCAATTATTAACAAAAGATTATATACGATCTTTAATAAAATTATATTTTATCTCTTTAAGGAAAACTTCTTTTCACTTTTTGAGGTAAATTGTGTTATATTTGGAAGAAGGTAAAGGAAAGATGGATTAAAATTTATAAAAGGGAATGGTCAAGATTTGGCTTTTACAATGAAAAGAACTTAGTTAATACTTTACATTGCTACTTTGGGCAAAGAGGTAATGGCTGCCTCCTTAAGAAAATTGATCGTTACCGCTAAATTCCTTGATCTAGGTCTCATTCTATCGGAGCTCATCGTAACTACTAGGGAGTTTGAAATGTGCAACACAACTTCTTTTATGTTTACTTGTTACATGTTCCTATCTAAGTGTCCTATTATTCTTTAGCAATTTCCTTTTTTTATATTTTGTGTTGTTTGGGTTTCCTCTTTTGGGGAGTTGCTTTGCACATTTCACACTCTCTTCTGATGTTTTCCGATAGAATAAAACCCAGGTCGAGGAATTGGGAAGTAGCAATCGAATTTCTTAAGGAGGCAGCAATTACCTCTCTGTCCAATGGCAGCAATGTAAAGTATTAAATGTGTTCTTCTTTTCAGTGAAGAAACCATATCTTGTTTGTTCCCTTTTATAAGTTTCTGTCCCTCTTTCCTGTACCTTCTTCCAAATAAACCTATATTGAAATTTGAGATGAGTTGAATCTTTTTCTCGGATCTTAATCTTTATTTTAAATACAAATTCTGAATATTAGAAACATAAAGGTTAATTTTCCAACATTGACATGACAGTTTTGTCAATGTTCTTTTAAAACAAAATACGCTGCGTTTTTAAGAAAAATTACTATTGTGAAGTCATGCCATTGGGGTTTGAAACAGGATGATTTGACCTTGATGGAAAAATGTATGTAGTTGTTATGGAACCCAATGTTTCAAGGAGAAAAAAAATGGAAGGGGAGAAAAGGTAAATATTTGTTCAAATCAGCTTGATTTTTTTTGGTGAAATTCCTGTGTTTTCTATTCACAAAAAAGTTCCCTATGTATTCCCGGTTTTCCAAGTGCATGACAGCCCTGTATGATTTGTTCACCCTTCAACTATTATTTTGTTCACATTAATTCTTAATTTGACACTGACAACCAAATTGACGGCGATTTTTTTGTTTCACTGTAACTAGTAACCATGAAAATAATTAATAACTCTAAAAATATCAAAATCAAAATTTTCCAACCTAAAAAAAATAAAGTTGAATCTTTTGATGAATAGTTAAATCTTGAATATTCCTAGGGATTAGAGGGATTCAAAGGAGCCATCACTATTAGTTATTGAAAGTAAACTTCCCTCTAGTTATTATAGTAGCACAAATGATTTAGCTTCAAGGGTAATAACTAATAAGTATGCACAGACACTTTTAGATAATGGCAAAAAACACCTTATATTATGAAATTTCTTAACTTTTAGAGGTTTTCCTGATAACATTTTTCAAGTAGGCCTACTTCTGACTTAACCTTTTGAGTTTTACTTGAAAAGTGATGATTTTTCTGCTATTGCATTGATCAAATTTAAAAAAAATGTTAGCAGCTATTAAAAATAAAAGTTTTAAAAGTTATTTTTCCAGTAGACCCTACTAGATATTTTAGGTATTATTTGTGGCACTGTGTAAATGTGGCATAAAAAACAAAAACAATACAACCATCTCAAGTTATCAGAATCTCATATTTAGACAATGAATTTTGTTAACACGAAAACAAAATATCTCACTTTTGTTTTAGTGTCCAGATGCAATTTTTTTTTTAGCCAAGTATTTAAATTACGTCATTTTTTCAAAGTTTCCCCTGCCTGTAACAATGCTATGAAAGAGTATTTAAAGGTTACGTGCTAGTACTGCCCAAGCCAAGCAATCACAAGCCAATTTTCTATACAGGATGCGTTCATCCACAAAGTCATATAACAAATACATAAACAATTAACAGTAGGAGGAAAATTCTTACCTCAATTTCTGTGGCCTCAAACATTTTCCTACAGATAGGACATGGCACCATATTAGCTTGTTGATCGTTTGCAACAGTCTGTTTGTCGTAAAGCACTGTTAAATCTGGAGAACTTGCCTACGGTACATAAAATATAAAAGACTTAAGACAATGTGGTAGGCAATATAATCTTCAATAAACAAATAGTGAGATGATATTATTTTTAAGAGTAGAATATGATTAGGAATCATGTATAAAAAAATTACTTCACATTTTCCTACTTGTCAGGGGATTGGTATATTCACTCTGATAAGGCAAGGATGAGAAAGGTAGAATTTAGAAAGAATTGCGCGAAGGAAGTATATAGAAAAACATTTAGGGGAAAACCTCCTTACACCACGTCGAGATTCAAGTCCCAACCACTTGTGGACAAACTATACCTCAGTTTTAGCTTATGTGGTGCTGACTGACAGCTCACAGCTGACTTCTGACGGCTTTTAAAAGCTACCAGACCAAATTATGTATCCCTATGCCGAACCATATGATCTGCAAAAAACATGTCTTTAGAAGTTGTCACTTCTGACAGTCAAAATTTAGGTATATACCTAGATGTTGACTGTCAGAAGTCAGCTGTGAACTGTCAGTCAGCACCACATAAACTGAAACTAAAACTGAGGTATAGATCAAACAAAGTTGACTGATGCAGGGCATATCAAATTTTTTTTAAAGAAAAATGGCATTTAGTAATAGGACTGAAATGAGGACTTAACATAGCAAGTAAATATTAGGAATGTGCAAGACAAAAATATTTTGAATGAGATGACAAAAAAATATCGATCTTGCCTCTAAAGTTAGAAATGAATCTCGAAAATTCGAGACACTTGAAAAATATTAAAAGCAATTAACTGTCCAAAGAAATTTACAAGCCAAACCAATAACTTATTATTTCTTATAGTACCATAAAGAAAACCTTAAAATAGACTGCAATTTTTCACCGTGAACAGTCTTAATTAAGAAATGTTTTGGTTATAAACACTGTTTTTTAATATCAAATTTAGATTTTATAAACTGTTACACCACAAAATCAAAATATGAATCGTAAACATTGCAAATATCACTATTTTATTAATTACATTTAAAATATGTATGAATTATATCTCAACTGTTTGAATCGACTACAAGAAAATCTAATGCAAGTGCCATCCCAAATGTCAAAAGGAACTTTAGCACTCTATAAACTATAAATACTTTGATAAACATAATTTAAATTTTTGTACTTTCAAAGGAAATTTTCTCATCTTGAAATGATAATTTTGTGATAAGATAATTTATAGTGAGAGCCCATACAAGGCGCATGCGCAATTGCACATAAAGGAATCAAATTGAAACAAAAGAAGTGATTATGTGCAATTATCAAATTAAAGAAACATTTCAAAGTTCTAACTGCTTGTTATTCTTACATTTTCTTATAGGGTAAATAAAGTTACGGAGGCAAATTTTGGGGAAATATTAGCTCATTAAAACATCAACTTTATAAACTTTTTTTTGTAATGATTTGTGTAATTTTAATGGCTTTAACATCATGATTGTTGAAATCATTTTAATTATTTTTTCTATTGGGCCTATATTTTTATTTGAGTGTTACTATCCCAAATGTTAATCAAAAGTGCTATTTATAATTAAAAAACCATTATTTCCAGTTTCCAAACTTGATTTACTTTTTAAAAAATATGTATATATTATTATTATTATTATTATTATTATTAGCACCGCGTCTTACTACCCATTCGGGTTATACGCACAATATGTATATACTCTTATTAACATTTTAAAATTATGAATAAACTCCAAATCAGCTCAAACCCGGTAGTTTTTTTTAAATACTTGACTTGAGTTCGACTCGAATGAAAAAACCCAAGCTCGCATACTCCCAGTAAGAATTAATCTTAAGTAGCTCAATGGTAGGAAGATTTAGAGTTTGGGTCCTGTTTTCAGGTTTAACAGGTGCTAGAATACTATATATATATAGCATGGCTAGAGGTAGATCATGGTCACTTAGATTCTGTTGTTGCCTGTTTCTTGATTCAAAAATAGGTTTAGGCTTGAATATATATATATATATATATATATATTACATTCAATGCTAAAGGCAATGTCCCCACACATGCTCACAACTTGGTTTTATGTTACCGAAGTATTCTAGCGTCATCTCTCCATCCATCCATAAGTCAAAAACACTTAATAAACAAATAGTTATCATGGCAATTCCATGACCATACACGTTTGAAACTAAACACTATTTATGTTTTTGTCTGTTTATGTGTTTGATAAGGCAATAAAGCCAGAATATTAAAACCAAGGAAAAATGAAAAAGGAGGATAGAAGGGCAAAGACTACATACTTACCAGAAAAGTGTAGGCCTCAAAGTTCACAATTAAAAACACATAAATATATCATTTTTGGGATTCACTAGTCCCCTTCTTCAACAAAAAAGAGTAAAATACAGACTGAACTAAGGCAGCATGGCTAGAGGTAGATCATGGTCACTTAGATTCTGTTGTTGCCTGTTTCTTGATTCAAAAATAGGTTTAGGCTTGAATTCTGCTGTCATCTGTTCAAATTTGTGTCTACTTTTGGTAGATGGATAGAATGTTGTATTTATATTATATTTAATTATCAGATTAGATATGTTATTATTGTTTGTATAAATTATTGACTAGTGTGAGTAGGCCTACTTGGAAGAAAAGGAGTGAAGGTCATCTAAAGTTGAAACCAAGGGGGTACCTGGATTTGGTGAGCTAGTTCTCACCTACGAAGCTGGGAAGCAGACAAAGCAACTATTGGGGAGATCTCATATAGCCCTAGTACTACAGCCCAACTCTAAATCTGAATTATATGTTTGGGCATGAAGTGCTACTGGTTTGTCAGGGTCGTTGTGGTTGGTGTCAAAACAGTGACCATTCATTCATTCATTCATTCATTGTCACTGTGTTCCTGTGGTATTAAAATATAATTTGTGCTACAATGTGTTTGTGACCTTTTCTGGTACGGAAGAAAATGTCACCTTAGTGCATTAGATTCTTAAAACATATTTTTCTCTTTCACTGGGTAGCCTTTCTTCGCTCAATTCCAATTCCAGTTCCTAAATTTATTTTTCTTTGTTAATAAATTTTCAACTATTATAATACCAAAGCATATGTACAGGTATGGTTTTTTTTTAAAGTTGGAAGGTAGATATTTTTCACACCCGCAATAGTGGGTGTGAGTATTAAACACCAAACTCGTCAAGTTTGGTTTACCGGTGACAGGGCGGTCATGGTTCAAATCCCAGCTGGGTGTAATGAGTTTTTTCTAAATGGGTTTCTATTATTTAATCCAAATGTAGATACATTTCTTCTAAATTTTGCCTTCCCCATCCTAACTTTAATAGCATAATTAAATGCAAACAGTCAAGATGGGTACAACAAGATTTTTCCACAGTAAAAAGCAACTACAAAATAACTTATTTCATAAATTTGGGTTAGATCTTTAATCTTGTCAATTCTCAACATTATTCTCAATAGTATTCTCTTATAGAATGCTAATAAATGTCGGCACCCAGTGAAACAAGTGTACTAACTCAGATGCAATTTCAAACAAACATGCAGAAACACACAGCCTCATTAACTTTAGGTTACCTTGTTTAGATTATTTTGTGAAAGCTTTTGAGGATCTGCTTGGCTATCCATTTCAATATCATTTTCATTAACTGTTCTTTCATCCAGTATAGACGTACTGGGAGATTCCTCAACAGTGATCTGCAGTGCTGCCTTTGTGTCGCCATTCTTCCCCTTGTTGGTGAGTTGCCTGCGACGTATCGGCTTTGAAGTTGGCGTGTCTATCGCTTTCTTTGTTACTTTCCCCCTCGATACACCTCTCTTCCCAGGCCTCCTTTGCTTTCGCGAACTGGGAGGCTCAAAATCCTCATCAGACTCTTCACCAAATTTTTCTTGAGAGTTAGAATCATTATCAGACGGATATGACATTTTCATCTTCTTGGGGCTCACAGCTGGTGTGACATTTTGACTTGACGCTGAACTTTGACTTTCCTGGACCTCTTTAGCCCCATATTTCCTCTTGTCTCTAGATAAAGTGAAGATTTCATCACTCAAATCTTTTTCCTCTCCAGCCCGGTACATCTTGTCTTTTACTATAGTACTCTCCTCAGTAGAGTCCTCAGAATCAGAAAAGTCATATGTGTCATTAGGCCTCAATGACTGCTGGCGCTCTCGGAAGTTGTAGTTACTCAAACTGGATCCTTTACTAGTACCCTTTTTCTCTGAATTCTGCCGGTTGCTTCTAATAATTGGGATGGGTTTACCCCAATCCATGTATTCTATACTGTTCCTTTGAACATCGACCAATTGCTTCAAATACGAGTCAATATGTTTTTTGAAAAGGTCTGTAAAGGAATGGATGTCTAATGTTTTCACCACAGAGGAAAAAGGAAACCTGTCAAGGCCTAACTTTGGCGGCTCATAGTTATGCCTCTTACAATTGAAAACATCAATATTACGCTTCTTGTCTTTTGTATACCTGTGGTCAAATATATTTTTCCGTTCAATATCCCTATTTTTCGGCATTTGTTTGGATGTAGAAACGCAAGGCTCACTGCTTGGCTGTAACATCTCACTAAATAGATCATCTGCAGATTTTGGTCTGTTGGTTCCTTCATCACTTGACTCGTGGAAATCTTCAAGTATTGCCTCTTTTAAACTATTCTTGTTCACAGATTGTCTATCAAAACCATAACTTTTTTTTGTATTTCTAAAAGATAAATTGAATTTATGAGCTTGTAAATTCGGACTTTGGGTCGGAGTCGCGCCTAAAATGTCGAGGTCTTCGCTTTCGGAAGATTTTCCCTCGGCATTATCTTCTTGAGTACTGTCAAAGATTTTAGGATCCTGAATGGGTTTAGTGTCTGGTAACGTGACGAAAATATGTTTTGAGGTAATTTTATCATTATCTTTCAATCTACTACTGATAGTATTTGTTTGTACATCTATGTTCCCATCTTTATCATTATTCAACTCATTTGTTTCCTGCTCTTCCTCCTCTGCTGTTGGTTTATCTCATTGGGCTCGAGTCCTTTTTTTTTAGAAATGAAGCAAGAACCATCCCTCCTTTGTGAAGAGTTTTTTCTGCCCCTTGACAACACTGGGGAACGCAGCAATGGTTGACTTTCTGCTTCATCAACACTGTCATTTTGGTTCAACGAGGAAGACTCTATCAGTGTCGATTGCTGAAAGAATGAAAACATAATATTAAGTCTATTAAGGAAATAATATTTAAGCACAATGTATTTAAAACAAAGAATTTGTTTTTATTTAGGTACTAAACAAGCCCGTGACATTCTTATCAAGAGCAGAATCTAAATCACAGCAAACTCCCAACAATTCATGTGCAGGTTATTTGGTTTGTGGCTTATCCGAGAACTCTTTTTTAATTCAACATTTCGTATAATTTTGAACAAAGTGTATAATTCCAAAGGGTCAATATTGACCTTGAAGTCAAATAAACCTGTTTTTAAGGAAATATTAATGTGAAATATAATTTAGTTTTTTTTATTTATTTAGCACCGTGTCTTACTACCCGTTCGAGTTATACGCTTAAGTACTAATGACACTAATGGATTAGGAATTGGGAAGGTTGAATTTAAAGGAGGTGAACCCGCATTTGCGTGGAGGGAGAGTGGAAAACCATTTAGGAAAAACCACCCCCAGTTCACCCGACCGAGATTCCCCCCCTCCCAGTTCACTCGATCGAGATTTGAACCTCGATCTCCCCGTCCTCGATGGTCTGGCTCAACACGACTGGCGCGTTAGCCAACTACGCCACTGAAGCGGGTTGTAATTTAGTTATATGTGTTTGTTGAATATCCGTGTCTCTCAACTCTTTCATTAACCCAGATAATTGAGAGTCTACTGTTGATTCCGACTGATAAATTTCAAAGCCTCTCATTACTTGGAATTAAAATAGTGCATGTAAGTCTACAAAACTTAGCAAATCTGTTAATTAAAGTTAGGGGTCAAAATATCTTTGTATTTAACCCTTCAAAAACTTGTGTTAAGTCACTTTTTTTTTTACCACACCAGGATCTGTGTGCTATGTCACCAGTCATCAATTTTTCACTTTCCACTACCTACAACATGTGCTATGTCACCTGCAAACATTTTTATATAATTTTATCACCACACAATTTAGGATTTTATCTGGGGAAAATAAGTTTTTAATGCATTTTTAAGCTTTACTGCTGACAACTAGATATAATAAAATTGAAAGAATATCAGAATATGTTGCTGGTGTTTTAATTTAATCTTCATATATACCAGGCATGTCAAACACATTTGTTCATAGCGGCAGCATTGAACACAAAAAATACAGAGGGTGCCGCATCTTAAAAAATTAAATAATGTCACTAGCTTTTTTTTTAAATTAATCTTAGTGCCTTGATATTACAATAATTTAAGAATAAACCCCTTTATGAACTAATTAGACTACCTCATATTTTTTTACCAAAAAGTTCATAATATTTTGTTGAGAAATGTGTGTTCACTAGCCGAGATATTTCAGGTGTTTGGTTCCATTTAATGTGAGAAATCAACAACTGTTCACACAGTTATGTGATGCCAAAAACTTCAGATATTGGGCTCACAAATTCAACAACTTTTGGGAGCTGATCCATGCCAAAGAAAGAGTAGAAATATGGTACACCTACCTCATATTTCTCTAGATGATAGCAAATATCACATTCTCAAAAGTTGTATCCCTACAACGTTATTAAAAAGATTAAAGGCTCTCATTGTTTTATGGTTCATCAAAAGGTTCGCAGACCACACAAAATAACGAATAGGGCAGCATGTGTACCACAGGCTGCAAGTTATATATATATATATAGAGAGAGAGAGAGAGAGAGAGACTATTGAGAACTATTTTGTAATTAAATTTAAAAGTGTGGCAATGGTAGTTTTAACTAGTCAAAAGATAGCCAGGAACATATAAAACGTGTTGATGGATTAAATATTGGCACGGTTAGTATTGTCCATTCAGATAAAAATGTAAAATTTGATACTAATTGGACATCACAAATGTAAATTCTATTTTGGGAATGTGTATCTTTTTTAAGTAGGCTCAAATATGTACAACATTATATAAAAACTGCTTTTACACATATTATAGAATAACAAAGGTGAATTGATTGAAATATGTCTAGCTGTTATGTAAACACGGATTTTTTTTTCTATTAAAATCATAAGGTCATATGTGGGAACTAGTCAAAATGGCTGCTCAGTGGGCCAAAAGTGTAAGTAGCGCATTAGTAGAGAAAATGCCAAGTAACTGCAAAGTGGACTCGAGACTAGGCTAATGCGCTACTCACGTTATGACATAATTTCTTGGAAAAACATCTATGCAACTTGTCTTGGAAAGCAAATCAACACTACTAATCACTGAACATTCAATTAAAAATTTACTCGACCTCATTCCTGCATACAGCCCTTACACTAGTGACCTATTGAGCTTCTACTCAACCTCATTCCTGCATACAGCCCTTACACTAGTGGCCTATTGAGCTTCTACTCGACCTCATTCCTGCATGGAGCCCTTACACTAGTGGCCTATTGAGCTTCTACTCGACCTCATTCCTGCAAAAGGCCCATACTATACAGCGAGATTCTGGTAGGAAAACAGATCTTTCAGAATGAACTTCCTACAGAGATTAGTGTATACAAAAGATCTCATTGAGATAAAAAGATGCACAGTATAACACATTTACCATTTTTATAGCGCTTGAATTGGTTTGCACACACTGCATCAGAGGCAGCTTATGAGCCCTTGCCGGGAAAAGCAAGGTTTGACAAGACTGACCTTGCAAATTAATAATTAGAACCGCATCTTACTACCCGTTTGGGTTATTTGCTTATGTAATAATTATGCTAATGGGTTAGAGGTGAGAAAGGTTGAATTTCTAAGAGGAAGTATACCTGCATTTGTTTGGAGACCACAATCTCCCTGTCAGTGGCAGTCTAGTCTACTGCGAGAATAGAGCCTTAGACCATACGGTCATCAATGCGGGTGTGTTGTTGATGTAATTTCAAAGGCTTGGAAAGCAAAATCTTAAATTTGACCTTTGTAGATAGAAGTGATAAGATTACTTCAAGAACAGTGAATTACAGCAGTGAATAGCTATGGAGTATGAACCTTCATTTTATGTGTAAAGCCTTTATCTTAAATTTGATAAGCATAAGAGATTAACTTTCCAACATTGGTATGATTTTTTTTTTCAATTTTGATTTTATTAACATTAATTTCCAAGTTGTTATAGAAAAAATAAATTGTAACTAAATGTTACTATTTTATATGAGTGGTAAATTTATGGTCTCAGGTCTGGTTGCAGAGTTTGTCCAATAGTTACATTGGGCTTGACCACCAATATATATATATACATATATATTTTAAATTTTAAATCAGTAATTTTTTTAAACCAAGTCTTGAATGCCTTTCAAGCACCCACCTCTGGTATAAAGTGATAATATAGCATGTTGTATTTGTAATGAGTAAAGCCTAGATGTTTATGACACATCATATTTTTAGTTTCACCTCAAATTTAATGCTTAATGAATTATAGGCAATTTTTATGCTACTTTGGCTCCAAAAATACACATTTTATTTTGCATTTAAGTGCATATTATGAGCAGTTTTCAATTTTAGATCACATTTCCCCAATTTTGGGGGTATAAGGTCATATTTGGATTAAAAATTAAAATGACTTGATTAACTTTATACTTCTAATTTTTATCAAACACAATATGTACTTTGCATTTTATATTAATGTTTATTAATGTGTAAATATTTTACAACCAAATTACTTGTAGTTAAGAATCATATCTGGTTTTGCTTGCTGAAAACCGATTCACTATTTCAGACAACTTTAAGTAGTCTATACCTGTTCGAGAAATACCTTTTCTGGAGATAAAGCCAGGTAATAAGTACTTTGGGCGCTTAGCTCGGGAACGCGGGGGGGAATGGGTGTCACTGCCAGCTTCGTAGAACTGTAACCCCCCACCCCCCTGAATTCTTGTTCTGCTTGTAGAGGTTTTCCTTATTATCCTCAGAAGTTTTCTGTGAATTAGTTGCGAGCGTGTGACCTAGTCGTTCAGTGGGATAAGAAACCTGTTCAGTGTCAATTCTCTCTGTCCAGATTTTAAGCATGCCGAAAGTTAGTGTGAAGTTAAAAGGTTTTGTGAAATAATTTGGTAAACAATACTTTGGTAGTGATGGATCAATATTGTTCTGTAATGTATGTGAAGTGAAGGTAAATGCGAAGAAACGTCATATCAATAATTAAAAATTTCTCAGCTAATTTCTTTTATTGCAAGTTACTTCCTTGATTTGAGGCATATTTAATATTAAAAAAAATTATAGAACCGCGTTTACTACCCGTTTGGGTTATATGGTTAAGTACTAATCACGTTAATGGATTAGGAAATTGGGAAGTATGAATTTAGAGGAAGTGAACCTGCATTAGCGTGGAGGGAGAGTGGAAAACTATTTAGGAAAAAAAAAAAAAAGTTCACCCGACCAAGATTCGAACCTCGATCTCCCCGTCCTCGGCAGTCTAGCTTAGCCATATTTTTAATAATATTCATTATCATTAACATACATTTTTAGAGCAAATTTGTTAATTTTTAGGTCATATATTGGTATTTTTTAAGGGCATATTCACAACTTTTAAGGTCATAAACATCCAAACCTTAGTAATGAGACAACACTTTTAAGATGAGTGACACTTTACCTGTCCTTCCAAATAAAATGATCATAATGTAGCAGCTTGTTTTATTGTTGTATTGCTAAACATGGTAAATCACTTTCCAATATACGGTTGAAACAAGCATTCTTAACTGCATATTATTTGTTACTTGAGGATATTTTGAATGGAAAAAAAATCATACATAAAATTAATAAACAATAAATGCTGTACAAAAATTATTTTTAATTTCAAATAACTTCTATTTTGGATAGTAAAGAGGAAGTCAAAACTTTTAACATCACGTCAATGTAAAATTGTATCCATGTTACAATTTTACTTCGTTGAAAGATAGACATCGCCTGTTTCTAAATATAAGTAATAGTTACTTTTAGGGGGTTTATTACCAAGACTAACAATGGACCAAACTTAAAGTTATAAGACTTTGATATAAAAACTAATTGCAATAAGTCAATAGATTCTTCAAATATGTGGTAATCAACACTTTAAACCCACCAAAATTTGCAGCTTTATTGTGTTAGAAACTGTCCTCACAGACTCTTGCGTCCGAGCCATATCTTCGGATTCTTGAATCATCTTCAACACATTCTTCTTATCTTCAAATGACATGCCATCATCCAGAAGACCTTGATCTGTCGAAACAATACAATAATAAACTTTACTAACTTAATGGTAATGTAGGGAAAATGCATTTTCTTGCATTTATCATTTATTTTTTATATATGCTTGAGCAGTGTGCCTTAGGGCATGACACTACTTGTGATCTGGTCTAGTCATACTTGCACAATTCAATCGCAGTTTTCCTCTATGAGTAGTTCAGTAATAACTTCAGTGGACTATTTATGACTTTTAGTGGTATAACCCAACTTTCATACGAACAGACAGCTAGAAAGGGTTTCTTTGTAGCATCGCGTCTTATTACCCGTTTGGGTTACACCCATATGTATCATGTGTTAGGGGTGAGGTAGGTTGAATTGAGGAAATGTACCTGTATTTGCATGGAGGGAAAATGGAAAATAGTTTTGGAAAAAAACAACCTCAGTACGGCTGAGGCTGAATGGGATTCGAAACTTGATCTCCCCTTTACTGGCAGCCCAGTCTATTGCGAGAGTGACACCTTAGACTATGCAGTCACTAAAGTGGGTTAAAAAAGTTACTAGATCTACTTTCATGTATTTATACGTCAAGTCATGATTTGCAGCTGTCATTTTTGATAGATATTACCAACACCTAAAAGATAACACTAAAAATATATTAAAATGTTATCAATGTTGAATGTAAAAAAGATATGTGCAGCCTCCTATTGCTAAGCAGCATTTTTCATGTAACCGATTTCACACATTATACATTATTTCAAATTGTGAGAATTCACCCAAATAGATTTAATAATTATTTCCTGATGTTAATTTTTTTCTTTTGAAGAGGTATGATATGTACTTTTGTTAGATAATACTTTACAAAGATTTAATACAAAGTTTTGCAGAGCAATAGCACAAGACTTGCCCTGTGCTAGTGGACGCGTTGTCTAAATGGCAAGCTCATTTAATAACACCATAAAATGTGGGTAACTATCTTCTAAATTCTACCTTCAGCCCTACCACATTACCTTTCTAATATATGTGTGTACAGTATAATCTAAATTGGTAGCAAGAAGTAGTATAAAAAAATCACCTTGAGAAAGAATTGGTGTCACACTTGGATGAATAATTTATTTAAACGCTATTAAATTTAAAAATAAGCTTGTTCTGATTACAGCTAGCGTATTGAATATAACTAATTTTTAGTGACTACTTAGTTACTATAGTTATGCTGCAAAGTAAAAAGTCAAAGTTCATAAATATCTTAAATTTATGAATATGTGCTAAGCTGATGATTAGGAGTGTTTTGAAGAAAATCGTGAATATATTATCTAACTTGTCTTTTAACATACATAGATCTGAGATAAAGCCATTTACTTCTGATTGTACTTATAGTGCCAACTCTACGCGGTTTAATTCACAAAATTGGACAAAAGGTCAACTAGTCAACATGTTCTGGGTATGAAATACTGCCGAGTGTCTTTTCAACCACAGCCAAAATTCGCTCCCCTTAGCAAAGTCGCTGTTGCTATTAAGTTGTCACCTCACATATAACAAGGCTTTGCGTTCTGGCATTCTTGCTGCAATAACCGCGTTGCAATTATTGCTTTAAGCTTAGAGCCAATGTCTTCGAAAAAAGTTCTGACAAATGAGTTTTTGCGGGCCGCAAACATAATGTTTCAATTAAATGAATTTTACTTGGATTAAAATAGCTACCACAATTTTTTTTAACTTTCAGATCTCTGACTTCCAGTTTAATTCCTTATATATTTCTGTGTAAAGTTTTATTTCATTTTTAGGTAAACATGCTAAGGTAAATTATGATTAATATTCACAAAAATGTCATATAAAAAGTGATAAAAAAAATTGGAAGTAACTAAGTTCTATGGAGTGGTTTGAGTTAGTGAAAGCATTAAAGATTTCAACAATAAATGTGTTAGTCATAGAGACTAGGGCAGGGATGGCAAATATACAGCCCGCATGCCACTAGGTGGCACGACAACATGAAAGGATAAATATTAAATAAAACTTTTCTCAAAGTGTTATAATTTTTTTGAAGTCAACGGTTAGACATTTTCTTGGCTCATACTTAAATACATCTTGTGTGCTATTGAAGACAAGTTATGAATCACACAGCAATATGTTGCCTAGCAAAATACAATAGGTTTGGAACTTTTGTGGAAAAAAATTATGTAATTTTTTATTTTAATTATATACATATTAATTTATTGTTTTTTTCACTCATGGTGTTACTTTCAATGTTTTTATTTTTTAAAAGTTATCGAAATTAATATTGTCCAAGACACTTACTTTAACAATTTGATAAATTTTACTTCTCTAAAATACAGGCCTAACTGTTATCAACATATTTTCAATTTGATTTGAGTTATTCATACATTTCAAAATTTTCAACCAGTTTTGATTTTTTAACTCTCATTAAAATGTATGTTAAATAAGAGATGGCACACTAGACTATTTCAAAATTGAGCCAATCCTTAAGTGGCACACTGGCTGAAAAAAAATTGCTGTTTATGGTTTCATTTTAAACGTTTTAGACATGTTGTTTTAATGAATCTTTAAGGATATTCTAGGATTCAAGAAAGAATCAGATGTGAACTTCGATAAATATTTTTATAAATCAAAATTTTGAATAGGAATTAGTTTTATAGATATATAATACCGCATAATGGTGGTTCAGCCCTATCATAATTATATGGGGAAAGCTCAACAACCAGACCACAGACCATTAATTTAACACTTAAATGAATATTTGAATGTTATGAGTGCATTTTAGCAAAAAAAAAAGTCAACATTAAATTACTCTTTCTACTTTTTTCTATTGTGTTATTTTAATATTTTTCTTACCATATTCATTCATATTTTTTCTTAACACATCATATGTTCATTCATATTTTTTCTTAACATATCATATGTTCATTCATATTTTTTCTTAACATATAATATATTCATACATTTTTCTAATATTTGGAAAAATAAAGTGTTTTACTCACCTGCTAAGGTTTGGTTCATTGTTTCTTCTTCATTTTCACGTTGCTTTCGAGTGAGAACAGACATAATGGAAGTTCTATTCAACCTAGAAATAATTGTAGAGTTAACAAGTCTAAAGATTCTATGGGAAAAGACACAGGTCTCTGTTAGTTTTGGTCTTTATAACAGGGTATCTACTGAGTTATGACAAACCAAAATTAGTGACTTTTTGGTGACCTTTTATGACCACAAAATTTCTTCGTTAAGCGATTGAACATTATATAATTCATAAATAGGCATAATGCACTCACACGCAACATTAAACTTTAACTAGATGGCGAACGTTAACCTTGTCTTTGGTATTATGGTAAAAACAATCAGGCGGTTAGCGCATGGCATCATGGGTAGTGGGTAACTTGACATTCGCCGAGTTTGCGTTGTTACCAGGCGCGGAAAATTCAAACAACAATATTTTCATGACTTTTGATTAAAATATTGAAAATTCGTGACTTTTCAGGGACTTTCGTGACCTTTTTTGCAATTATTAACTTTTTCGTGACTTTGGTGACCCAGTAGACACCCTGTATAAAAAATTAACAAGATAATTTCCACATTCTTTGGTGAATTGATATGTTTAGAGACACATCCTGGTGTACCAATAATATTTCAGTATATAACCTATACAAAAATAGCCACATGTGTCTTCAACATGGAAATAAATGATAAACAGTAAGAAGAGTGGAAGTCTGTTTCATGTGATGAGAGCATGCAGTAATGTGCATGTGCAACAGCTTGGATACAGAAACTATATGTCTTGAAACTGTTTTATTTATGCCTATTCAACACCTAACAATTCTTACCTGCTTTCAAAATCTTATGCCGATCTTCGCCAAACGATAACATTTATATTTTCACACCGAATCTAACTCCTCATTAGGCAGGGTTACCATATTATTGTGGGCAAAAAAGATGACACATTTTCCAATTGGTAAAGAAATATGACAATTTCTTAGAGATAAGGATTTTGGGGTACTAACGGGTTAGTGATGTGCAATATAAGGAGCCTATCTAACGGGTTCCGCTTAGTCTCTCCTACTTAATCCTAATCTCACCACCGACTGGTGCAGACGAGAGACAGGACCAAAACAAACAAGCTTGAAACAGGGTCTGGTCAGTTGGCTCCCAGCTTGGTGAACTAGGAGTGTGAGGGTTGGTGATGAGCTAAGTCATCATCAGCACCCATAGCCTCAGTTAGGGAAGTTTACCACCAAGAGAAGGTCTACCTGAGGACCTATAAGCGGCAGCCCCGCTACTCAGGTGTAGGCCTCGACAGGCTTAGTAAGCTGGTGGCCGAAACAAATCAAAATACTCGAGAAAATAAAAGGAAAATGCTGGATTGTAAAAATTGTTGACAAACAGCTACCAATAGGGACTCTGAACATTGTCACACTGAGTAGAGGAATGGAGGAGATTGTGAACATGATGGATGAAAGGAGAATGGATGTCCTGGGCCTTTGTGAGACCAAGTGGAGAGGAAGCGGCATGAGGGAATAAAGGAAAGGCTACATTTTGCATTGAATGGGAAACGATGAAGGAGAAACATAGTGAAAGAAGGGCTGCAGAAAGAGGTGGTAGGGATGAATGACACGATAATAAAGATGACAACTAATAGAGGGAAAATGGTGGAGGTGATTCAAGTGTATGCCCCACAAGCGGAGTGTCCAGCAGGATAAAGAGACAAGTTTGAAGAAGATCTAGAGAGGTATATGGGGTACGAGTGTCAGGTAGTAATGGGGAATCTTAGTGCAAAAATAAGAGAAGAGGGTTTGAGGAGGTGTTAGGTAAAGAAGGATTGGGAGAGAGAAACGAGGAGGGTAGAAGGCTGTTAGAGTTATGTGCAAGAAATAAAATTAAAGTGGCAAACAGCTGGTATAAGAAGGAAAAAGAAAGCCATTAGATCACTAGACACAGTTGGTATGGGAAGCAAAAACCAGTGATAGAATACTTTCTCATGGATGAAGAAATGAAAAGGTAGACCACGAACATCAAGATAATAACCAAGTTTGTCCTTAGATAGTAATAATAATAATAATATTTAGCACCGCGTCTTACTACCCGTTCGGGTTATACGCTCCTTAGATTGTAAGAACAGGTTGTTGGTGGCAGACATAAAGGGATGGGAATGTATAAGAAAAGTAGTAAGACAAGAAAGAAGAATAAGGGTGTGGAGGATAAAAAATGAAGAGGAAAGAGAGCTGTCCCTAAGAAAAGCAAGAAGCTTAGTGCCCAAGGATTAGATGAAAAGTGTAGAGACTTAGTGGGAAAAGTTTGAGAAAAGTTTGGTGGGAGCTGCATAGGAGGTATATGGCAGGAAAAGTGATATGGTGAAGTGGAAGGAGGAGACACCCTGGTGGAATGACAGGGTGAAGGAAGCAATGGAGGAAAAAATAAAGCATTCAGAAGGAGTTTTAAGAATAAAGATAAGGAAACAAAGGGAGAATGTAGAAAGAAAAGAGTGAAGCGAGGGGTATTATAATCCAAGAAGGAGTGGATGGAAAAAATGTCAGAAATGCTGAAAGGTGACATGGAAGTAAGTAAGAAGGTGTTATATAGCCACGTAAGAAACAGGAGAAGAAAAAACAGACAAGGAGTTAGAATGATGAATGAAGAAGGAAGAACATTGAAGATCGGAGAGGCAGAAAAGGAACTATGGATGAGATATATTGAGAAGATGTTTAACCCAAAAGAGGAAAGGAATGAGAGTGAAGCAGAGGAAGAAATAGCAGAAGAGGAGATTAGAGGTTCCGCATGGAAAGGGATGGAGGACGCATTAAAGAGGATTAAACATGTAAAAGCAGATGGGGACAAATTGACTATGGAAATGATAATAGCTTAGAGGAAGCAAGTATGCAATGGTTATACAAGGTGATGAGAGTGATTTGGAAGGAGAACAAAGTACTGGAAGGATGAAAACGAGTTTACCTATTTTCAAGAAAGGATACAGGAAGAAATGTACAAATTATAGGGGGATAGCGCTGATGTGACACTGTGCAAAGTATATGAGAAGACAATGGAAAAATAAATAAGAAATAAAATCAAAGGAAGGTGGGGAAAGGAACAGTAAACTGTTATAGTAAACTGAGGTCTACAATACACTTGATCTTTGCCATGCAACAGCTGATGGAAAAAGGTATGAATTTGGTAAAGACTTTGTAACGATATTTATGTAGGTGTTGTAATGAGAGTGAAAAGCATGTATGAGGATAAGAGGAGTTGTGTTAAGACGGAGAGTGGGAGGACGGAGTGGGTGCCTCCTCATCATTACTATTTGTAATGGATGGAAATTGTCATGAATAAAGTGACAGGGAAACTTGGGGAGGAAAGAATGAAAAACATTAATTTTACTGATGACATGATGGTATGGCAGGAGAAGGAACAGGAAGTACAGGAACAGCTACAGTAATGGAATTAGGAAGTGAAAGAGTGTGGAATGAAATTTAGCATGGAGAAGTGTGAAGTGATGATAATGATAAATAAGAGGAAAACTATAAAGTTTGATAGAGTAGAGCTGAGAAAAGTACAGAATGTAAATTATCTTGGAAGCATGATTAGAAGAGGAGAGCAGTGATAATTGTTCTATAGGAGTGTAGGAGACCTGTTAAGGAGAAGAGAAGTGCCCTTGAAATGTAAGGAAGTGTTGTACAGAGCGTACTTTGTACCCATTGTAACATATGCAGCAGCAACATGGATAATGAATGTAAGAGAAACTAGGAAAGTGGAGGTCATGGGAATGAAGTTTGTGAGGAGCATGTTAGCTGTCACAAGGAGAAACAAGATTATTCATGAAGTTATCCAGGAAAGAGTGGTGGTACAATGAGTACATGATTTAGTGAAGGAAGAAAGATTGAGATGGTATGGGTATGCAATGAGAATAGAAAAAGAGAGTATTAAGATTATTATTATTATCATCATTTATGATGCCAAAGAAAATTATGAAAATGAAGTATGTAGAAAAAATACCACAAGGGAGGCCAAATAAGAGATGGGAGGAGCAAATAACAAAGTGTGTAAGTGAGAGGAGAGGAATGGAAGCAATTATAGGAGGAAGAGTGATGGAAGATTAGAGGAAGATGGAGGCATTTTATTAAACTGAGCTGGCCACAGGCTGGAAAAAGTTGATGATGATAATGATTATTATTTGGGAGGGAAAATTAGTTAATTGATCATAATATAAATGCACTTACTCAGTCACATGACTGACTTATTCTATGACATTAGGAACTCAAAAAAAACCCAAGCGAGATTCGATCCACAATCTCGCCGTCATTGGCAATCCAGTCTATTGTGTGTAGCACCTTAGATAATGTGGCCATAGAAGCAGGTTTTAAATTATATTTAACAGTAAAAATTCCCTTTAACTATTCATCACACAACCTCTTTCTCTCTCTGACCCATTGGCCACTCTGAAAAAACATTTTTTTTTTCTCAAGCTTGTTTATAAATTTGTTTTCACTATGGAAATTTCAAGAATAGGTACATTTTTTCAGAAAACAATCATGTTTACCTTCAGAAGATGACACCATTTTTAAACTAACTAATTAGAGGTCAGTTGAATCTTAATTATGATTTAATCAATAATAGGGCCTATATAATTATTTTTTTCGCTCTTGGTACCGGTAAGTACAGTAAATAGGCTATTATCGCTGGTCAAAAATATACACAATCTTACCTTTAAAAATCCACCCAGACATAAAGTTTATGTCCCAAAAAGACGTCATGTTCGGGTAAAATAGATAAGCCTGTAACCCTGTCATTAGAATTACTCCTATTTAATTACATTAAGGGGGTAGTGATAAGAGGATATTACAATACATAAATTCCTTTCAACGAAGGGCTCTACCTGTAGATTAATATATAATTTGTAAAATCAGCTTATAGCCCCTTAAAATGTTTAGTAATCAAATAGATTAAAATTATGAAAATAGAACACTAACTAAATTAACCTTAATCACATTCAACATTAAGTTTAGGTAAGCCAGTCTGTATTAGGCCTATTCAATCAATTTTTTTAGCAATGTGTCTTACTACTTGTTCGGGTTATACGCTTAAGTACTAATTACGCTAATGGATTAGGAATTGTGAAGGTTGAATTTAGAGGAAATGAACCCGCATTTGCATGGAGGGAGAGTGGAAAACCATTTATAAAAAAGAAAAAAACAGTTCATCTGACCGAGATTCGAACCTCGATCTTGCCATCCTCGGTGGTCTGGCTCAACACGACTTGCGCGTTAGCTAACTACGCCACCGAGACGGGTGCCTATTCAATAAAATACAATATTTGTAACCTAGTTTGTTTATTTTAGGCTTAAAAAGAGTTTTTTCACTAATTTTTAAAAGCATCACAAAGTTCATTAAAGCCTACTATTTTATGAAAGGAGCATATAAAATAGGCCGTAAAATTTTATTTTCATAAAAATAAAATTTAATTATTTTTAGTCAGCTTCACATTTTAATGATCTTTATAACAATGTGTTTACAAATTAAAAATATTGGGAATGGCTTGTTTTTAGAATAGTTTTGGGAATATGTTAGGACAGAATGTCTACACAACTTTTACTATAAAATTCCCTGACTTTTCCATACAACATTAAAAAAAAAATTCTGACTCAAACCTTTTATGCAGTTTTTCTACGTGAATAGCAATTTTTCAGTCTGTTACATTGATCATATATCTTCAAAAACAATCCTAATGCCTAATAAACATAAACATTCTCAGAAGTTAAATTTACAGCATTATATTTAATGTTTTAGGAACCATATATATATACAAATTTGGCACTGCGCCTTACTACTCCTTCAGGTTATGTCCCTATTTACTAATTAAGCTAATGGGCTAGTGACGAGGAAGGTTGAACTTTAAGGAAGTGTAGCCTACCCACATTTTGGTGGAAAGAATGGGACACCATTTAGGAAAATCCACCCGCAGTACACCCGACCAGGATCAAACCACAATCTCCCCGTCATCTACAATCTAGTCCATTACGAGAGTGACGTCTTACACCATGCGACCACCAAAGTGGGTCTTTTAGATGTATTGTGTTCCTGTGTGAATTATTTATGATAAACCCTGTACCTACCATAGCTAGGCAAAAGTTTTGTAACATCTAGAAACAAAATCTCTCCCCACTCTTGTGTTAAACTACTGGCCTGCTGATGACGGCAAGATCGAGGTTAGAATCCTGGTTGGGTGGTTACTCCTAAATGGTTTCCCACTCTGTTTCCGCGCAAATGCTGGAAGATTACCACTAAAATACTTTCTACCTGATCCCTACCTCATAGAGTAATTATCATATAGGCCCCTATGCATATAACCTGAATAGGTAGCAAGGTAAAACACGCTGATAAAAAAAATATCTCATTTTTATTTAAATGTTAAGGTGTAGAAATAGTCAAGTATTTAAATTTTCTGAATTTACCTTATTTTTGGTTAAATTCCCTGAAATTTTCCTGACATCAAACAATTCACTGACTTTTCTAGGTTTTTCCCTGTATGTAATCATTATGTAACAAAACCAACTTCTTAAAATATTGTCAATGTCATATTTTGAAAATGAAATATTTTTAAACATCCATAAACACTCCAACAATAACAGGTTTCCTATTATAATATTTATTTTTAGCACCACATCTTAGCCTACTACCTATTCAGGTTATACGCATATGTACTAATTATGCTAATGAATTAAGGATGAAAAAGGTTGAATTTATATTATATATACCCACATTTGTGTGGAAGAGAGTGAAAAAGACATTTTGGGAAAAAACACCCACAGTACACCTAACCGGGATTCGAACCACAATATTCTTGTCACCGGTAGTCTAGTCTAAGAGTGACGCCTTAAGCCATGAAGCCACCGAAGAAGCTCCAAAAATAATAAGATTAGGGCCTAATATAATAATTTTTTTTATAGATTTATAAAATTCAAACAAAACTCACATAAATCACAAAAGAACGTATTAAGCCTACCTAAATATTTAAACTGAAATTATCACAACATAAACTCCATTCACGGTAGGAATTACTCTTTGAAAGGTCTTTTTTCCTACCAATATCATCATATATAATAGCTTTCTGGTAGGGAAAAAGGCCTTTCAGAAAACAATCCCTACGGTGAACAGACTTTAGCACCAAAGATAGCCTATTTTAGAACCCAATAATTAACATTTTTATCATTATATTTCCCAAACAAACAAAACCTAGCCTTCTATCCGCTAACATCTTTTACCCGAAATTTCAGGACGTTAAATATCTCATACAAAAATGCTGTAGGCCCTATTGGCGAGCACATCATGTCGATCCATGGTCCTATTAGTTAGATTTATATTCTAATACAGGGACTAGTGGTCCTATTCCATTCCTTCTCATAAAACTATTTTGAAAAACATTGATGTTTAGTTTAATGAGACTACCCGTCACCGTACAACTTCATCAAAATTTGTAGCCTCTTTGTTGATGCATGAAGGTAAAAATGGGCTGGGATGGTTTTCATTAGGCCTATAATAATGTAGCCTAACTAAATATTGTGCACCAAAAATCATATTATTATGCTCTTAAATATCTATGTTTTTGAAATATATTTGCTGTGAGGCTATCATTTTTGATCAAAATGTGTGACAGTCTACTTAGAGTAGTTTAGATGTTTAGATTTTTTAATTAAAATAATAAAGTTAACATTTCCCAACTTGGAAGTTATATGACCTATATATTTTTTTAATATATTGATAGGTTTATGTGGCTTGACTTATTTATAAAAGTTATCAAATTAATGCATTTTACGTTTTATGGATTTAATAGCAAAGCTATTATATAAAATAATTACGGTCATAGCCACATCAAAATATATTCTTTAAATTGAAAAAGACACGAGAATCAAACCCGGGACCTTTGGCTTAATACACAAATGCTCTAACCAATGAGCTGTTCAGGAATGGTCTAACGCGCTGCGCTTCACTCTCAATAGACTAGAATGCCAATAATGAGGATATTGAGACTCAAATTTCAGTAGTGTATTGAGGGTGGTTTTCCACGCAAATGCGGGTACACTTCTAAATATAAACTTTCTAATACTTATTACGTTTTAGGTAATTAGAACAGACCTAAACGTAGTACCCAAACGGGTAGAAGGAAGCGGTGCTAAAAAAATAGATAATAGATTCACCATATTCTTGTTGTGTGCATTAAAAATAAGAATTATTGTTATATGAAAAATAACAATTTGTTTTATAGCTATATAGGTCTACATACTATTTTTTTTTAATCTGCTAAGTTAAACAGTTTTTAATCATAACTTATTTTTTGTTTACACTTGATCTACTCTATGATTTAAAATAATAAAAACTTCCAAATTTGTTACTAAAAACTTTGGACTTTACTCTTTGGAAAAGTTTGTCAAACATAAATAGAAATACAAAGAGGCCCTAAGATAGTTTGCATTAATTAAGTCTATGTAAACACAAATCCCAATTTAATAAGAGTCAATGCTAATGAAACTAGTCAAATTTTTAGCATAACATACCACTAATTAAGTAATTTGATTATGCTTTTCACAGTTTACCAACTGACCAAGGTCTAGACCACATTTTAATAAACTAACCACATATTATAAATTTCTAGAGACATCATAAACAACTTTATTTGACGACAAATTGAGATAACGACCCATGATTGGTTGACTTGTGTATAAACGTTCCATAAAGGCCTCGTTCAGAAACACTATAAAACCGCCGGTCGCTTTCAGATCTTGCCACTTTATTGCTGGTTCTTGCTTAGAGAAAAGTCGACTATCTATTCACAATGGAGCAACTTCTAGTTTGCGATTATTCGATTCCAGAGAAATTCATGCCAACAGCTGATTTCGATCTACCTTGTCAACCATCAACTGAATTGGAAATTTTCACATTGTCGAGCTGTGCTATTTGTTTTCGTAAAGAAATGGCAGATGGGATTACAGAAGAAAGAAAATCAATCAGGGACTCGGCAAAATCTTTGAAGAAATACGGCAGTACGTGTAATCATTTTAAACGTCAAGACCACATAAAGCACTTTATTATGGAGGGCGATACACTACAGGGAATAGCATTGAAATACGGTGTCACGGTGAGTATTTGAAGGTTGTTTATAAATTCACGTGATTTAAATCTGAGGAAAGTAGGACAATCTATACTAGCATTGACACAAATGCAGTTTGATCATAAATAACGCCCACTTCAATTAACATATTAAACATTATTCAGGTGTGGAGTAACAATGTTAAACAATATACCCGAACTAAAGAGAAAGCCCTTATTCCATTTCACTAAGAATCTGGTTTCAAAGGTGGACAAGAAGCGTTTAAAATTACAATTATTATTTAAAAAAATTTAAAATATAGTGTTTAGGTTAAGTATTGTACCTATAGGCCTACTTTAAGTGATAACCTAAATTGGGATAGATCTTTCAATACAATATACATAAATAGTAAATTGGGTTGTTGCTAGTTTCTTGTGAATATTTCATTTATTACTTGTCTTTACCATAATGCATTGTTCAGAATTCATAGACTTAGTCCTGTTAGACTAGACTGCTAATGACAGGGAGATCAGGGTTAAAATCCTGGTCGGGTGCACAGGGTGGTTTTCAAACTCTCTCTCCATACAAATGTGGGTACACTTTCTCTAAATTCAATCTTTCTCAACTCTAACTCATTAGTGTAATTAGTACATATTAGGATAACCTGAACAGGTAGTAAGACGTGGAGCTAAAAAATAATAGACCTACATCGAGAACATGAACAAAGGTCAACCAATACCTATTAAGANCCCCAGTAATTTTATTAAGATTGCACTTTTTAAATGCCTTACACTAAAACACCATATTCTTGATTCTTGGTCATGTTTGATTCCAATTTTATTATCTTAGTTCTGTTCCATTATTTGAGCTTTATTTTTTTTAGAAGTTTTAGGCCTACCTAAAAGTTATTTGCCAAAAGTAATGTACCTACATGTGCAATGACAACATTCCTATCTAATAATATGTGATATAGGCTCTAAATTCTCATGAAATTAAGATTTTATTGTTTGTTACTCCAAAAGTTACTTCTCTCAAAGATGTTTATTGAGTGATCTATTAACTTACTTAATATTTGTTCCAAGAGTTGATTTGTTGCTTTAATCCTTTAATAAATCTTGTACGTGCAGACTATTGCAAAGTAGGCTATTAGTTTGAATTGATTAGCAACAAGCTTCCCAATTGTATTTACAATCAGGCAGGCTACCTAATGAATCGCCTGCTTTGGTGGTCAAATGGTCTAAGATGTCACACTCTCAATAAACTGGATTGCTGATGACGGGGAGATTGGAGTTTGAACCTCCGGTGGGTGTACTGAGAGTGTTTTTTCCTAAATGGTGTTCCACTCTTCCTCCATACAAATGTGGAAACACTTCCGCAAAATTAAACATTCCTTTCTCTAACACTTAAGTATAGGCCTAATAATTATATACACACACACTAGCTGAATGAGTAGCAAGGTACAGTGCAAACAATCATAATTAAAAAAAAGTAACTTAATGTACAAATAGTATTTCATGACAGTACTACCTATTTTTTTTCCCCCTTGAAATTGAATATGAAACTAAATTATCTTTTAGGCCTATATTATTTGACTTAACACTGTGTTACCTTGAATTATCAATAAAAAGTGTCTTAGTAACTAAATATTTTTAAATTTAGACTTTTTGGTTCGTGGTGAACTACTCGGATAATATAAATTTTTGGTATTTTGGTTTATAAGTGTTGGAGAAGTTGTAAAACAATGAGACATCAACATTTGTTTCTAAATTTGAAGGGGAGGAAAAAACCATTTTCTAAAATGAGTAAATTAATATTACAAATACTATTATTAACAAAAAATACTATACCAGACTGCTTGTAAATGGAATAACAATTATAACATAATGAGCAAGCTACTTGAACTTTTGTATTATTGTAGATATTTACACTGTAAAATTGAATGCGACCAGGCTTAACTAAACTTAAAAATTATTATTTTTTAATGATTTATTAACTAGGCCAAGCTTATATATTTGTTGGTTACGGTTATAGTCGCAACTAAGTATCATTATATAAATTGAAAAATGACACCTGGGCACGAGAATCGATCCCAGAACCTTTGGCTTAGTACACCAACTCTCTAACCACTGAGCTATCATCCCATATCCAGGGTCATTCTTCACGCATATTTTAAGGCAGAGTTTGTGATAGACTTGCAGAAATCATCAGCTACATACGAATGATCAATTAAGATCACGAGCAATCTCATAATGCAGCCACCCTCATCTCGGCAGAGCTTGATGCTTCCAATAGTGCAATGACAACTGTACAAATGAACATATCATGAGGGATTAAATAGCCAAAATATTATATTTGTTATTGTTAATCACGGTTATAGCTGGAGCTTAATATAATATTCTCTAAATTGAAAATTGACACCTGGACACAGGAATTGAACCTGAGAACTTTGGCTTAGTACGTCAATGTTCTAACCTATGAGCTATCAAGAAATCATTTTTCAATATAGCAAATATATTTAAATACGGCTATAATCGTAATTAACAAATATAGTATCTTGGCGGTTGAATATATCATGATAATATGTGAATTTGTACAATTGTCGTTGTACTATTAGCAGCATAAGGCCCTCCAGAATTAAAGGTGGTTGTGTTATCGTGAACTTAATTGATCATTCTGATGATTTCCGCACGTCCATCACAGTCTGCCTTAAAATATGAGTGAAGAATGACCCTGGACACAGAACGACTCCCAGCTAGCTCAGTGGTTATATATAGCATTGGTATACTAAGCCAAAGGTTCCATGTCCAGGTGTCGTATTTCAACTAAGAAAATATATTAGTTTTTAGGTAAGTGCCTCGGCAAATATCAATCGTAGAGACGTCGCTATCAAAAGTGCAATAAGAACATGGTCTTTTAGTATCATAATGCCACCATTGTTAGTAGATGAGATAATCATTCTGATGTCTTTATTAGATACTAATGCTAAATCAGGGACATCAGGAATAACAAATTTGTTTTTAATATTAAAAATTTTTTCAGGAAATTCACTTTAAAATTACCAAATTCATCTTTTCCCTGTAATATCAATGTCATTGTAGTAAACGCTTCTTTTCCCTCTTAAATCATATTAGATCATAGTCTCTAACATCAGGCAGTTTATTCAAATCCTCCAACGAAAATGGGTCAACCTGAGACTCAAAACTGAAGTCATTTTCGGAAGCCTCGCTTACTTATATTGAATTACATAAACAGCATCTTCTTCAGAACTGTATGTTTCTTGAATAGCCTCGTTAGTTTATTTTTTTGTGTTGTTGACATCAATGATATTGTCTCTTTTCCCCATCAAAAATTTTCTTTTTGGTCCCTCACACACCCATTTTTAATGTTATATTATAATAAAAATTCTCAACATGACCTAGATCTTGAGAATTTATGCATATAAATGCGATCCAAACTAAATATGATTTTAAACACTTGCAATATTGATTTTCTTTTTCTTTTAATGAATGAAACAGAACACCATAAAAATTATCTTAGCATATCTCAAAATATTTTCCTAAAAGCTTAACTGACAAAAATGTTTGCCATCAAAAAAACTGGTCAAATGACATCTAGTTGACTATTTCCATGCAGTGATTGGAGCTGTTGTTAGATTGCATAGGCATAAGAGAGTATGTTTCACTGTCCTCCACACTCCTCTAAGCAAACACTATATTTATAAAGTAGGCCTACACATTAATTAATCCATACTTGTTGAGGGAAAGCTTTAAAAACTCTAATTATTGGCATGTCAAAATTTGGAAAGTATTTTTTGGTGAGAACATTGAAAAAAAGTTGGTATGGAAATAAACAAGTTTTTGTGGTTACCATTGGCTTGGTATTATTATCAAAATTGGCAGCTACAAATCACATTACTTTAAGCATGAATATATTAAAATAGGTAGATAAAAACTTTTGTAATTGTTGGATATTGCCCTTTTTCTCATGTTTTTGCTAAACTTAACCTTAAAAAAACTCTAAATTTTGTAGATGGAACAAGTCCGTCGAGAAAACCTTCTTTGGGCAAGTGACAGTTTGTTTCTTCGGGAGAGTTTATTGATTCCTGTGTCAAAAGACTGTACCATAACCTCCGCGAATGACAAGTTTATAAATAGTTCTGAACTGAGCACCCCAGTGTCACCGGACAGCAGGGACTTGTCCGAGAGAAGTATAAATGATTTCTTGGTGGAAATAGACACATCAATAGCAAATACAAAAAGTCAAGTGAAAAAATCACAAGGATTTAGTGAGTAAGTACAAATCAGTAAACATATATCTTAATAACTTTACCCTAAGAACTCAGACTAAGTCTTCCTAAGGAAAAGTCAAGAATGTTTCGGAGTTGTATAGTGATCTCAGCCAAGTCTAAAAATATTCAGCCAAATTAAAAAAATTAATTGCAATTTCTCAAGGATACAATAAAAAATAGATTGCCACCGTGCTTTTGGCAAGATTTATTTACTAATAATTTTATTGCTACTACTAAACAGCAGAGTTTTGAAAGGTGTATTAAAACTTATATAGGCTTATATATTGAATACAATTTTATATTTAGTTATAAAAACATGTAACCTAATTAATTTTACCTTAAGCTATCTGCACATGTTAATCTTAAGCTCTCCACAACTTTTTTTTAAATACAGTTTTACGTGATTGCCAATGCAATTATCGAGTGAGCGTCAAGGGTCGACGGCGCGTGAAGTAGACTATTCGGATACAGCCTAAGTCTTCCTAAGGAAAAGTCAAGAATGTGTCGGAGTTGTATAGTGATCTCAGCCAACTCTAAAAATATTCAGCCAAATTAAAAAAATTAATTGCAATTTCTCAAGGATACAATAAAAAATAGATTGCTACCATGTTTTTGGCAAGATTTATTTACAAATAATTTTATTGCTACTACTAAACAGCAAAGTTGTGAAAGGTGTATTAAAACTTAAATAGGCTTATATATTGAATACAATTTTATATTTAGTTATAAAAAACATGTAACCTAATTAATTTTACCTTAAGCTATCTGCACATGTTAATCTTAAGCTCTCCACACAACTTTTTTTTAATCCAGTTTCAGGCTATCTGATAAGAAATATTATCATTATTGAATGATAAATTAAGCTCTTTGTTTTTTGTGACACCATTAATAAAACTGTAAATTGTTGCCCAATCATATGTTGAGATTTTGTTGATTTGGGAATGCAGATGGTATAAAATTATCTTAATCCTTGCATGGTAAAAAAACAGGTGAGGTTTTATTTGGTCATTCAGAGTTCACAGGTCATTCCATATGAAACAGAGGTAAGTTACATGACAATTTTAATTTTTTGCACAATTTTATCACACATTGAATACTTCTGTAACTTAAAGGGCGGAAGAGTGGGTTAGAGGGTATTGTATAAATAGCTACTGGCTGTAAAAATTTAAAATTTTAAACTTGAGATTTTATTGTTGTAGAGTGACTAAATTTCCAAAAGTGTGTTAAATTATTTGCCGAGCAAGTCTAACTTTTTTATAAACTTTCCATCTGTTCACATTATTAAGCCTTAAAATCACATTTTATGTTATGGTTAAAATTTTATTGTGATAAAAATTCCTAACTAGTCTTATGTTTGCTGTGCGTGCTTCCATGTGTGCATAAACAAATGTCTAAACCTTAAGATGCAGCATCTTGAGTAGGAAGGTAGACCTACAGTACAACACGACGCAACATGTAATAACAGGTCTGAACTGACAGGCATGAATCATGTCTCTTCTTTCAGTCCCATTCTGTTTCTTGTAGTGGGTGAATGTGTTTGGTGTGAAGTGCTGTTCATTTATAGAAAATTAGGGCTAATGTTGTCATAAAGCTCATAAAAAATGAAGTGCTCGGTTGTATTTATTAAAAAAAAAATTACACACTCAAACATATGGGCTAGTCAGTAAGGATGTAACTAATTTTGTTAATTTTAGTGAAACTAATCAAATATAACTGAAGTTAAGATTTAGACCTACAGTACAACACGACGCAACATGTAATAACAGGTCTGAACTGACAGGCATGAATCATGACTCTTCTTTCAGTCCCATTCTGTCTCTTGTAGTGGGTGAATGTGTTTGGTGTGAAGTGCTGTTCATTTATAGAAAATTAGGGCTAATGGTGTCATAAAGCTCATAAAAAATGAAGTGCTCGGTTGTATTTATTTAAAAAAAATTACACACGCATTACATATGGGCTAGTCAGTAAGGATGTAACTAATTTTGTTAATTTTAGTGAAACTAATCAAATATAACTGAAGTTAAGATTAGGTACAGAGGACTTTATCAAAATACCTCATTTGTAAATATAGTGAAAAAAGACTTTTAAGAAGAATAGCCTACTCATCTTTTTGGAAAGATTTTATGTGATCAGCTTAAATATCACACTGGATCAAAGAAAAAGGAATACTTAAAAAGTTGTTGTGAAAATAAGTTTATATCTTTCTTTAAAATGTTAAAACTATCAAATTGTTGTGTTCAACCTGTTATAAAAAATAGTTTCTCTTCTAAAGAAAAGTACAGATTGTCATGTAAAAACATGATAATTCTGGACATAAACATTTAAACAAAAGTGATATTTTGTTTCTCTCTACTAACAAAATGCATTTCCTAGATATAGCATGACATTGTTGTACAGGGTTTGTTCTGTATTACATTTGGCCAAAAATAATACCTAAAACATTAAATACTGGAATAATAACTTATACTATTTGTTTATGTTAACTAGCCCGAGAATATGTAATTAATGTATTAAACAGAAAAACTGCCATTCACAAAGCTTCAAAAAATCTGAGTCGGAATTATTTTAAATCTTGTTTGGAAAACCTGGAAAAGTCAAGTAATTTCATGATAAAAGTTTTGTAGTCAACCTTTTATAGTCTACAAAAATAGACTAAAAACTTTAATCCAAGCCCTAGGAAATAACTAAAATATAATTGAACAAATTTTAATACAAACTTTTGAACAAGTAGTAAAACATGTTAATAAAAATAAATAATATGAACTTTGGTTTCCAAGAAGTAGTGTTAAATGCATCACAGTCCTAACTACACACATAAACTTCTGTTATACTTAAACAACCGCCTTAATAGCATGTCTGACATAATGGATATTGTCTTAGGTAGGCAACACAACTTGAACCAGGTGTTGCCTCATAGTGGGGTAACCCCGAGTCTTCATCGGAAAATAGCAGAATAGAGACCACTCAAACCATTTCTACAGATTTTAAAAACTATAACTAAAGTTATAAGTAATTATTTTAAATTGAAATAACTTTTACTGGTCCCCAATTCATTGTTAATTAAAGAATGCAGAAAACCACACTCTTAATTAGAAATTTCAGTTTTTAGAATAATCTTGTACATATTATCGTTAATCTGTTGGGAGACGAGTTCTTAGGTCTAGAAACATTATTTACTCACAGCAAAAATATTTAATATTTTAGATGGATACTCGCCGCAAAGCAGTTAATTTTGACAGCAATACAGTTACAATACAATCCAATGTACTTAGGTCCTAACCAAAAAAATGGCATGTATTAATATATAACAAATGTGCATATAACTGTTCAGCTTACATAGAATTTTTTTATAATCGCATATATGTGATCTAATCTAAATACTATACTTAAAATCCCATCAGAGAAGATTAGTTGCATCTATTTATACTAAAGAACATGTGATTAAAAACGTATCACAACCATACTGGTGGGGACGGTGTCAAAGGCCTCTGTCTCTTCTAACATAGTTTGGCAGTGGCAGAGATGCTCCAGTTCAAATCCTGGTCAGGCGTATTGAGATGAGTTTTCCTAAATGGTTTCTCACTCTACCCATACAGATACGAGTACATTTTCTTTAAAATTTTACTTTCATATCCACACCATTAGGGAAAATGAAGTTGGTTCAAATGGGTAATAAAATGCTGTGAACCAAAAAAAAACACAAATTTATAATGATAAACTTGTTTGTTAATTTTTCTTAAATATAAATACAGAAAAACACCTCTTTTAAAGTAACGCTTTAGTGAATGTGTTTTATCACACAATATAGTCTTCGTGCAGTAGGGACTAGTTTCTATCTGTTATCTCTTTGGAAGATCAAATATGATTTGTTTACATGATCTAAATATGTCTATCTTTGTTGTTGGCTTTGAAGGTTTTTTTTATCTGGGCGTACATGTCACTTATTTACCATTGAACATACTTATATAATTTGTTATTTAAAAAAGTTAGACCCATTTGTAAATTGGCGAGATTGTTTGTTATTGTAGTCATTTTATACTAAACAGTGGTGACTCCTGAAATTTTGCAAGATACTGTCTAGGCTTTTTATTGTACTGATCCTGCCTAAACAGTTGTCACCCGGTATAAAGCATCACTCTATTATACTAGATTCAGTGGTTGGGAAGGGTGCAGCTGCATGTACAAAGGGCGGTTTCTCTTAAATGGTTTCCGACTCTCCCATCATGGAAATTAACATTTCCTAAAATTTCTGCCTTCCTCATTCCTATTCCATTAGTGTGTGTTTAGAGAGCCTATTTAGGTAGTAATTGTGGTTTTTACAACCTTTATTAATAATTATGTGGGTGTATTTCCCATAAGATGTCCTTTCTTATCGATAATAAATGTGAAAATTAATAAAATATCTTAAGAACACTTACAATCAATTAAAACAAGGCTGTAGCCAGGGGGAGGTTTTGGGGGTTCAAGCCCCCCCTGAAATTTTATGATCAAAATATATATGGCTTTATTAATGATTCAAACAATATCAAAATTAACATACAAGTACAATTTAGGGGGCTTTGTTGCCATAAATAAACACTTCAGATAGCTTCTAGAACTGTTTATCATCTAGAATTTTTTCTAGCTTCCGGCAATTGGGGGATGTGCCCACCAGACCCCCCCTGAAATTATTGGCTAGCTACGGCCTTGAATTAAGACAGTAATTCGTAAAGTAAGGGTGAACATTCCTATTAAGAGAACTAAACAAACAATTTGTCCTCAGATTTGCTAACAATGAAGACACAAACTTTGTCCGGAAGCCTCTGGTTTCCAGATTGCGCCAGCAACAACAGCAGCAGCTACACCAATCCCTCCCACCCACTACCAACACGACTAATAATGACATCCTGAGCATGCCCCAACCGGTGGTGATGACACAGGGTAGGAAAGTGCGCTCGTCACTACAGAGACTCGAAAAGGAGCAAGACGAGATATTCGAGTTGTAGCATCTGCTCAACCGACTCGCTCGCTGTTGAAAACATGCCTTATCTGAGTAGACAAGATTTTTAGGTCAGCGTGTTTCAAACCTTATTTTTTACTTGCTACCTGAATATACAATATATTAGAGATGGATAAACAAATGTATGAATATTTAAATATTTTTGTTTGTTTTTGTTTAAATATTTTAGGTAAAGTCTAATGATTGTGTTGACTACAATGTGATAACTTGGCTAATTGGCTACGGAATTTAATTGCTCGTTTATGAAGTTTTGCACAGTCAGTAAGGTTTAAAATTTGTTTTCATACAAATTAACAAAACATGTTGTATTAGATTTATTAGCAACCAAAGTTTTTCATTACTTCTTTGAAAATATGCCAGAGAAATATTTAATTTAAATTTAAGGGGTTTCTGAAAAATAAAACCATTTTTGGCAAAATAAAAAACTTGACCTTTGAAAGACAAGGGTTGTCCAAATTAATTTGTGCTCAAGCCTATTATTGTGATATGAATATTATATGTAAAGGCTTTATTTTTGGTTTTATGTGTGTTCTTTCAATTATTTATTATTAAGTGTTCTGTCTTATGACAAGTCAATTCCTGTTGTCATAAAACTTAGACCGCCAATGTGCCCTGCCCTCTGCCTCCTTCAGCGCCCAGAATTTTCTTCTTTCCTTCAAGTCATCCAATATTTGAATCTTCCTAAGCTCCTCTTTCACTCAACCTTTCCTTTTATGACATCATGCAGAATACAGTTCCTCCTAAGGATGTGTTTGATCCACTTTGCTTTGTACTGAAGAACCGCATCCAAAATTGTTTTTCTTTATCGTCCAATCTTCTTAGGACTTCTTCATTTGTCACCCTATCTGTCCACTTGATCTTCTCAAATCTTCTCCAGCACAACATTTCAAAGCTATCCAAGTATTTCTTTTACATCTCCCTAAGAATCCAAGTTTCTGCTTCATACTGCGCAATGCTCCAAATGTCATCAGTTTCTATAACAGACTTAATTTTCCTTATTGTGATGTAATGGGAGATTAAATTTATCATACTATTAAATTGTATTATCATTTTTTCTTGAATATCTGGATAATCAAGAGTATACTGTAATTGTATTAAATATGTACCGTATATACGAGTCCCATTGCTAAATGTACATGGGTTTGTGCGACTTCCACTTTTGGCCATTTGGTACTATGTTACATCACAATATTTTAAAATAATTCTCTTTAATTTATTTGAAATGTTTGAACACTTGTATAAGTATATATTTAATGCTAGTAGTGATTAACATTTATTTTCTGTTAATTGCAAGAAATATTTATTTTTCAAATATTGTTCACACCAAAGGTTGTCAGATGGAATTGTTTCTGTTTTAAAATGCTGCTGTAGGTATTATCGACTGATTCATTAATTTATTGCCTGTTTTGTTGTTTGTAGTTTCCTACTGCAATTTGGGGCCAGGTATATCTAAATAGTCTACAAAATTGATTGGCTTGTACATAAAAACATGTTTTAAGTTTAAGGTTTGCTATTTTTCCTGTTTGAATAGCTATTTATGTTAAATATATTTGTGATATCAGACTTATACAAAATAAATATTCAATATTAATTTAATGAAATGTTATTGGAGGTTCCATTTTATTTAAATCCTCGAGTGTTTTGGCCTTGAAATTTATGTAGAAGGACTCTTTCCTCCAGTGACATCTAAAGTTGCTAATTTATATATCGGGCATTGTTTTCTTAAAGTAGGCCTACAAGCAACTTGGGGTCAGTTCATCTTAGTTTTCACTTTAGTATTCTATAAATAATCTATATACATTTATCATAATTGTTTGTCATGTGTGTATATATATCATTATTTATCTTCATTCTCATGTTTTTTTGTCTGTATGAACAGAAGATTAAGATTTTTTGAATTCTAATTCTATACTGTGTATAGAAAATAAAATCATCAATGTTTTTTATTCATCGTTCACCTTTTCATGTGTTACAGATATATAAAAGTTTCAAGTAAATTGAATATATAAAACTGAAAACTAATGTTAAGATTCATTTGCCCATGCTGAAGTAATGTTGAAAAGTTGTTCTTGTTGGCATTATTATGTTAGTCTCCCTACATACAAGTTGACTCTTGGTGAATAATAAGTGTTGACTTCCTCATACTATACCTGCTATACCTGCTCTCTGTAGATTTATTTTTATGATTTAGTCTTTATTCTGTTGTAGTGGACTAGAAAAATTGTATCTCGAAAAACAAAATAAAACTTTCTTTGTTGGTTTCCTACTCTTCTTCCATGTGGGTACATTTGCTTTAGATTCTATATTCCTCATTGTTCCCTCATTAAGTTTAGTTAAATGCACCTCAACCAGAACAGCAGACACTAAAATATTTATTTTCAGAATTTCAGTTATAGCATATTAATATTCCTGGAAATATAAAATTTAGTTTCTGTATAAGTGCTCATGAAAAATCTAACTGGTCGCTCTCTTAGTGATGTCTTGATTTTATAATAGTGGAAATGGTATAAAAAAAAACCCAACCAAAAGTGAAAATTTAATAATGAAAATCCACCTAGGGAAAATGTGGGAAGAGTCCTTTGCACAGAGGTGAAATCTTCTTCCTTTCTTCTGTCTTCTTTAGTTAGTAGTAGTAGTAGTAGTAGTAGTAGTAGTAGTAGTAGTAGTAGTCACAAAGTTAATAATTGCTCGGTAACTATTGTTTCAGAGGATTTTTTTGTATTGTTATTGAGATCCAAGATAACGTGTCCAAAAATAAAATACATTGTTTAACTAGTGGTCTTACTCAACTGAAACCTGATAACATATGTATTTCCAAAAAAAAAATTAATAATGACAATAAATTTCCTGTGCGTCTATAAGGATATTACATCTTAAGAAAATAAAACTTTTCATTGAACGTCGATTCATCTTCAATTTATTAGTCATCTGCAATTCTTTTATGTCCAGGCCACCACATGTGCGATTATTGCGAGCCAAAAAACATATTTGGGTACAAAATTAAATATTTTATGCAAATTGTTATTTCTCATTAGCTTATTCTGATTTTAATATATGGTTTATATGTAACTATACATACTTATTATGTAAAAGATCACATGGTTTGATTACTTTATTTTTAATTTATTCAAATATTGATATAGTGTACTTTTATTTTTAAAAACGCATTAATCCATTCCAAAGCTCCATTAAATTTTATCAGCCCAACACACAAGATGTAATTATCATAAGGTATATGCTAGGGCTACAATTTTAACTAAGAGTAGCAAAGAATTTAAGAAGGAATAGTTAAGTATCCTCTTAATTTTCATTACATGTTTCATCATTTTAATGGAAATGTGTAAAAGTGGTTTTAAAAAATATATCTTCACAGGTTCCAAAATCTTTATTATAATTCAATGATTATTTTCTAGTTTGTTTATATTGTGTGCTCAAGTGTCTTATACCCAACCTTAAGTTGCTCAACGGATTTACTAAACTGGATCAGAAAACTATTTTACCATGGTTGCTTAAGTGTTTTTCCTAATAAGTGGTTCAACTTCAGAGATACTTTGATGTTATTACAGTGGGTTTTGGGGAGAATAAAAACTCTCAATAAAAGGGATCTCAGGAATGGATAGCCCCACTTGCGTTAAGCAAGTGTGAAAGCAATAATTTAAAAAAATACATATTTTAATTTGTGATTAGGAGCTAATGTTTGTGTAGTACCCATTGGGTTCAAATCTGGTGATCAAGCAGGCCATTCAATGGATCACCCAGGACCAACCAATCTTTGAGGAAAACCTTTACTAACTCTAAAACTAAGTGTTCCTAGACCCATGATTATATGGACTTTTTTTGATGCTTGGTGAATGAGAATACACCCCTAGAATATTTGACACCAATTAAATTACAACCTGTAGATCCCCAAGTGAAACCACGCTGATTTAAATACACTTTCCCATAAGAAATACATAGTGTTAACATTAATTAATGTTGCAACAAGATCAAAGCAACAAACTTATTCAATCTAATAAAAATTCATTGTGGTGGTGCTGATATCTTAGAACTCTCTTGTGCTAATGTGGGAATGGCAAAGTATGTTTATTTTACAGTACCCTTTGTTAATTGCTTTGTTACACTATGAGGTAGTTGATAGGCCGATAGTGATTCAGTGGCGGTAAGACTACTACTTTTCAGGATAAATATTTTCAGGTGTTGGTCGCAACATTGGCTATCTTTTCAGTCCAAGTTTGAGTGTTGGTTAACCATTCTTGTGACTGAGACTGTAGACAATGCTGTTCAGATCATACACCTAAACCTGTGTAGTTAAGACCACTTTCACAAGTAGACACTTTGGCTGTGCCACAGGTGTACCAAGTTGTTAGGCAACATTGTTTCACAGGGTAACGTCCAACACTCGGTGGTGGCACCACCAGCATATTGGTGCCTGTTGACGGTTACCGAACCCACCATAAGCTGGTGTGGCACTACCGAAGCCTAGTGAAGAATTGTGTGTTTAGAATGCTTTCACAAAATACCAAATGGCCATCATTCTTCCTAGTGGCACTCAAAATAGTTTAGTAAGGAGTGTTTTGACTCGTGCAAGGTTATTTATTAATCCACCACAACCTGGCGTCTTCTATTTTCCTGTGCTCTTGGCAGGTACACCAAAGTGTCAACATAAGAAGGGGGTCTGCGCATTAGCCCAGAATATTATAAGAAGCATAAGTATCCATTATTCATCAACTAATTATTAGTGGGAAAGCTCAAAGCGAAAACCCACAATGTAAGGGAATATCTTTAATACTTTTTCTCTTGGAAAGCATTGTTTTCATCCCTGTTTTCTAAACAAGGCAGGCCATTAAATTTGATAAAGAAAATTTATGCTAAGTTTCTTTGCTATTATATGTTGCAATCCTTACCATTGTCCTTGGAATATGTATTTCTTGTGCAGTTGATGTTTCCTCTATGATGTTTGTATATTCAAGAAATGGTGCTAATATAATGGTTCTGCCAGTGTATGGTTGCTCATATAAGCATATCTTTTTATTGTTACCCAATTATGGATTAATAATAATAATAATAATTGTTAGGACTGTTTGTAGATGATAGAAATTGGACTTGTGACTACATGTTAAATTTATGTATTCGCCGATTTAGCATTTTAGTTCATTTTCTGTATAGACTAAGGTAAAGGTTATACACTTACTAAGAAGAAATTGTGTTTTATAGGCTTGTGTATAGAATTTAATACAATTTCAAATTGTATTTGTGTCGGTACATTCAGTTGACTTCTGACAGCTATAATTTGAAAATGTCCACTATTTAAAGATCTTAGTCAAAATTGAGTGTGAAATGTGTCCTTAATATCCATAAACACCTGACCCCCTCATTTATACAGCAGGGCAATATTTTCAATTGCAAATTCTTGATATTTGATTTTTCAACTTATGTGCAACAGAATTTTCATATGTCATAAATTGAAAAGCCTACTCCTAAACAGACTTTACTACTCATAGTTAAGGCTTTCTTATATTAGTTGTGGTCTTGTAGAGTCTACTCGTTAATCGGTTCAGTTACCCGCTATGCTTGCCGCATGGTCTAACGTGCTACTCTCGTGTTAGACTAGACTGCCAAAGATAGAGAGATTGGGGTTTGATCCCGGTTGGGTGTACTGAGGGTGGTTTTTCATAAATAGTTTTTCACACTCCCTCCACACAAATATGGGTGCACCTCCTCTAAATTAAACCTTTAGCAAGATGGGGTGATAAAAATAAGTTTCAGTAATGTTTTCAACTCTTTTTTAATACAGTTTTAGTGCAGGTATTTTAGTATATAATTGATTCTCCCCCTTATTACTAGAGGCTAAAAACAAACATTTAAATAATATATTAAATTAATGAGGATGGAGAAGCAGAGGATGCCAAAGAAAATAATGGAAATGAAGTGTGTAGGTAAAAAACTGCAAAGGGGGCTAAGAAAGAGATAGAAGGATAGAGGAAGTTAGAGGCAGTTTACTAAACTGACCCAGCCACAGGCTGGAAACAGTTGATCATGATGATGATTAAAATAAGTCCATCCATCTAGAAGTCCAAAAATCTGTTATTAGTAAACTATCCTCAAATGCACTTTTCTGCAAAAACAGGTCTACGTTGTTATTTATTATATAAAACACTACATACTTAGATGTATATTTAGAAAAAAATATTTAAAGACCATTTAAAAAAATTAGTCACTAGTAAGCTACCCTGAGTTTTAAATTAAGATTCCAATATCACCTCAAAGTATGATCATGGAAAAACTAAATATAAAGTTTTAATCAACCCAATCAAATAATTTCTGCTTTAGTTACAGGTATATATTAATAAATAGTTTGACATTGAAAACCCACTTTTTTGTTTTAGTTAGAGGGCTTACAAAACTAATATCTGGGTCAAAAATGTCCATGGTCTTCATAGAATAAAGTAAGAAAGTTATGTATTTGCCACGGTACTTGCCTCTTTGTATTCTAATCTAGGGCTCATTTGTGATACAAGCCAATTTTGTCGACCAGTTTTAACATTTAAATAAATATGTGTTTATTGATATAAATTATTATGACTTGGTGGCTTTAATTTGGTTATTTTTCATAGGCCTTGTGATGATTTTGAAAGATTTGCAGCATGATTTATTGTGATTCAAACTACAATAGAGATACTTTTACAATATATCAATAGCAATATTATTGTGTCATATTGTTTTTTTTTATAATTTGTAAAATCTGATCAAAATAAATATTTCCAAAGTAAGGAAGAGGAATAGAGGTTTTTGCTGAAGCTTGCATTCTCATCAATTCTCACACAACCCGACCTTCAGACATTTGTCTTGATAAAATAAACACCATAGGTGTTTAATAATAGATGTAATAAAAATAGTTTTGCTTGTTAAAAAAAGTTTTTTTTATGGTGTTTAAAAAACCTGCCTCTAGTTTCACAAGAATAGGTTATGTAAATATCTATTTTTCGAAGATGAAAAAGGTTCTGTGATGGTTAAAAGAAACAAGCAAGTTGAATAAAGTTTGATAAATGCATGTGATTATAACTTTATTATATATAAAGCACTTTGATTACTTAATTAACCAAATGCAGGTTTTCTTTGAAGTATAATTTTTGTATTTTATAAACAAAAACTCATTTTATAGTAAGTAAAGTTGACAAATACTTGCCAAATTAATATACCGGATTGCCCATAACCTTTGTCCAGCAGTCTGTCAATAAAACGGAAGACGCCATGCTAATTCAGCTACTTTGTTTGACTATAATACATTTTTATACTTACATTAGCCTGAGGTGTGTTTACCATTAGCTTCCTGAGAAGATTCTAATAAATGTTCAAAAAGGTTTGTATCTCACTCCATGTCAAGAAGAACATGTTCCACAAAGGTGTCTGTCTTGAAAATACCGGTTCTTATAATGTTCAGTAATCATCAGAGACTCAACAGCATCCTTGAGAATAGCCCCTAAGTGTTCAGCTACATTCAGAACTGCAGATATCCACCTGGCTATTCAACATTTTGCTATGCAAAACAGTTCCTGTGTTGCATTTGACTAGAAACATGGGGCTTTGTTGTGGAGAAAACAAACCTATTTTGGATTGATGGTATTATTAACCTCTTGTAAAAATGGAAGTAAGTTTGTCTTGCAAAACGACGTTACTGGAATATTCGCCATTCTATGACTTGCCTTCCTCTTTCCACATCATTCTTACTGCCGTGAATCAAATGAATATTCTAATGCAATATGGCTTCTTAGAAATTTCCTGTTGGTGTTCATTGTCTGAAATATTGTTCAAAGCGAGTGCCCAGACTATATCAGTTTGGTAGTGTGGTCTCCGAACTGTCCACACAAATAATTCGTTACTAAGCGCAAGATGCATGAAATCTTCTACATCCTAGTTCTGTAGGTAATCACAAAACCATATCCTATCCTCAATAATTAACAGCTATTTCATGGGCTTGGGGAGAACATGGAAGGGCTTTAAGTGATCACGGTATCTGCCAACAGTTCGGTGACTAATGTGATTTGCCTGTTTTTGTAAAATTTCCATGTCAACACTTGAATTACTGGTGCTACTTTGATAAATATTTTGCTCTCCTCTGTGAGTTTTTCAGAGCTTACCTCACCAAATTCAGTCTTGCAATTTTCATAAGCCTTTTTCCAAATTCTGGTAACCTGCCTATGTCTTCGCCGCATCCTTTCATTAATACACTTCTATTGATAAATGTTGTTACAGTTTCCGTTATCTCACCGAACACATTAGCTCATATTTTATCAATGAATCATTGATCCTCGCTGTCACTCAGTACGTTTGCCGTGGTTTGGATGCCGCAAAAAAAAACATTTATATTACTACAGAATAATTTCATGTATGGTGCACATTTAATCTTTTTTTCTGAACCCCAAGTCAAAGGTTATGGACAACCTCGTGCATCCAATAAAATGTATTCATGACGCACACATAACTTTTTCTTTGTTTATAATTTGGATTAAAAATATATATATGTTTAATGTTTTGTCTTTATTTTGCAAGTTATATCAGTGTCTGTGTAAAATATATGGCTATAAAACTTATTTTATGTTTTAATTTATCCACCTATCTATGTATTGCATATAGTTTATGTATACACTTATTTGTGCTAATTACATAGTATTCCTTGAAAATGTGTTTGACATCTCATAAAATATGTTTGTTGGTTGTTTTGCTTGACCTTTACTGCTTTTACAGAACAACTCCAGCTTTTTGTCGGTAAATGCTCTGTCAAGATTATTCAGATTATGCTTATAACATGTGGAAGAATTGTTTTCTCTCATATTCAAATAGAGTTCATAATTAGAAAAGATAATTGCCTGGCCAATGACAAGGGTTTAAACAATACATTTTAGGGACTTTTTTGTTACTGTTTATTAATGGTTATTCGCTCATGTTTTTCTTCTAATTAAATAAAGTAGTATTAATAAAAAGGCAACATAAGATTTAAGTTCTAAATTCATGACAGTTTGTAACTGGTTGCTTGTTTGTTCTGCCTTCTTATCTATTTTGGCCTCATTCCTCTTGTGATGGTTTTAGTTCAAAACCTAGTCCTCAAGGTGATTGCCTCTATTAGAAGGAGTTCTTAAGGTCCTTTTGTGGCCAAGAGCACAATGAACTTGATCTCATGAACTGACCTTCCACTTCATTAAGTTCTTATGTTCTCATCCTGACAAGAAACTTACAACATTGTTCTGCACAGCTCATTCCTCTTTGATTTTTAATAATCATTTGATGAAATGTATATTTAAAAACTATTATGAGGTTACAGAAGTCAGTAAGTCAAGTGTTTTGAGAAGCTGGAAATAATACAGTAGTGCTGCATTCTACTGAATGTTAGGTGAACCAACCCAGACAATTTGGACACAGAACAAACAAAGTAAAAGTGACACAAACATAGCGTATTTATTGAATATTTAACATATTTTCAAACCACTAAATGATATATTTATAAGAAATAATTCATGTAGTCTTTAAGCACTGAAAAGTTAACTTGAAATTATCAAAAACTATTATTTATTATGAATTAATATTAAAACACATTTTGCATAAGATGAAAACTGGTAGTTTGGCAAATTTTATTAATTTAAATTAAATTGTCCTAGAGGTCCAACTCTTTTTCTTTAAAGCGTATAACCCGAACGGGTAGTAAGACGCGGTGTTAAATATTATTATTATTATCTTTTTCTTTACAAACTATTTCTTCTAAACAAATGAGTTGCATTAAGTTATACAGCTTATGGTTATTTATTTCAGCGGAAAATATTTAATTGGAAATTTTGGTAATAGTAGAGCAAGCTACTATTAATCTATTCATAAGATACAAATGATGGACAAATTAAAATTTTATTTTAAGTTATTAGAGTTTATTTGCATTAAAACAGTGTGTTTGTTTAGTGTAAATACATTGTTAAGATATATTTTACTTTTAACTGTGAAGTACTTCTAATTATGTTTGTAATAAACTTTTAATGTAAAATGTTAAGTAAATAGTGTATATATAGCACAATTATTAACTGATGGTTTTTGAAAAATTATTTTATTTTTATGACCCTCTAGAAATACATAAAGACTCATGGTGAACTAGGTTTCTGTTATTAGGGAGGTCAGGGATTGAATCTTGCTAGGGGGAAACCACTACCAGTATAGTCCATTAAAGTTGTATTCATATTTGAGAGGGTTGTGCACCGGCTGTGTCGTGTCGCTACCATTCACACTCACAGGACTGTGCGCTGTCTTTGTCATGTCGTTACCATGCTCTGACTCTTTTGGTCACCGTAGTTGTTTTTGACACCGAGTTTTTCATCTATCTCCTTCCAAATATTGTCTTTAATAAGATTATCATATATATATATATGTTGCAAATTATACAAGCAACCATACTCTTGTACCAAGTTTATTAGGTTTTCTTTGTTCTTAATTAATGCTTGCACAAGATAGTCATATTGGAATCTTCTGCAGCCAATGCTAGATTGCTTCGTGGAAGTTCACATTTGCCGGAAGAGAAGCCAAACTATGAGAAACGACACATGGTCGGCTATAGGGCACCCGGATTTCATTTCACATTGAGAGGGCTATGCACCTTTTGTGATAGTCTGTCTAGACCGTGATCTTTGGAGAACACTTTTAATGCAATCCAAGACGACACAGTCGGCACAGCCCTCTTACTGTGACTCTGACTTTACTTTACAATAATGTGGGTGTACTATTTCTGAACCCTTGTGTTAAACATACAAATAAAAATAAAAATCACCCTCAAATGCAGAGAAATACATGTAGCATTTTTCTAAAGATGGATGTATAGTTAACAGCTGTTCAATCAGCAAGAAAATCACATTTATTTTAAAAATTGGGTTTTTTTAGTTCTTAAAATAGTGTGTGTATTTTTAACTATGGCGGTTGGCTGGAATTTAGCAGGTATATTGGTTAAATATATTAAATATATAATTCTATATGTTTTAAAAAAAACGGAGAAATAGAGTAGATAAGGGAAAAATAGTTGAAACATAAAACTATTGTTCAAAACTCTCTTTTCATTGCTAATTCAAGGTAATGCCTAGTTATATTAAGTTAACTAATACCTAAAGGAAAAAATTAATTTCATTGTCAATCTCAATGAACAAATATTGATTTTAACTTTTTTTAGACTTTGATTATTGATTATAAATACATTTAGGATTTTGGTTCTAGTAATACATAGCATTAAAATCAAAACATCTCTGCAAACAAAATTTTAGGTAATATAAAGAAACATATTTGAGAGCTATACGCAACAAAAGAGTAAAATGTAGGTAATACAGATTTTGGTAGGAAGTCTATTAAAAAAGATCTTTTCCTACCCAAATCACACTCTATAAATACTTTTCTTCCCCTTCCATGGCAACTTATATACATCACATATTAGATAGGAACTTTAATTGTCATTGCATATGTACATACTTTTTGGCAAATAGGGCAAATAGAACTTGTAAATAGAAATTCTCGGAAAAATCAATTTAAAGGAAGAAGCTCCTTGTGTCAACCCTGTTCATTTTGAAATATTTTATCTAACTTAAAAAACAAATACTTGTGTAATTAATTGTTTAAAAACCTGTAGCTAAGGGTGTACTTGACAGGCCTTGATTTATTTGTATTTCTACATTTAAATTATTTCGTAAGTAGCATTGGTGGATACACAAACTAAATTTCAAACTTGTTTGATTTGCCGATGACAGGGAGTTCAGGGTTCTAATCCAAGACTGGCATACTAAAGTGGTATTTCTTAAACGGTTTTCCACATGTATGAGTATATTTTCTCTAAATTCTGCCTTCGTCACTATCTCATTGGCATCAATTAAATGTTGATATCCTGGATGAGTATCAAGTTACTGTGCAATAAAACTTACTAGAGTAAATGTTTTTAATTTAGGTCACAACTTATTAAATATCATACTTTTTCATTTTAGTATCAAGTTTAGGTTGAATATGATTATATTAAGCCATTAAATGCGTCAACTACAGACCAGATAGATTTATAAATATTCAATATTACAAATATTCTTTCTGTTTATTTTGTTTCTTGATCCTTCATCAAATATTCATGTATCATAATATTCCTCTTGTCAACACTAGATTTCCTAAAGCTGCAATGTAATATAGCTATATTTAGCTTATGATAATTGGTGAATGTATGAACGCTATTATGACTAAGTCCCTGATGTAATAAAAAAAAGTGGTTGAGGTCTATAAAAAAATCTCTTTAGATATAGATTTTCACAAAAATCCCAAAATGTCTGAACTATCATCGGGCTTTTCTACAAACTCTGTAATTTGTACAAGCAAAAAGTTGACTTAGGCGATGTTTTGCCTGGGTATGATGGCTGGTTTTAAAATTAGTTCAACATTTCATCTGGGACATGTTATGTATTATTTTTCACACCTCTACAATAGTGCTAATATGAAGGTTGGTGTTGTTAGCACGTGATTGTTTGCTCGAGTTACATAATACTTCATCAAGGTCACGGAAACCAATGACATAACATATTTGTCTGTGCTCTTATCTAAGATAAGTTAGAACAGGCTTCGTGAAAAATGTATATTGACTCTTGTCTGAGTGGGGAAAGAGGACAACTACAGGTCTGCGGGAACACTGTTTTGATCCTGGATAGCCTCTCCTCCGGCCATTAATCTCAGTTTTCTAAACTGGTGCTGCTAGCCTACTTCTTTATTCAAGTGGCTCCTCATTTGTCCTCAAGAGGCTGAGTTTGACCCCGTTCCAAAACCACTGCTTCACAGATAAATTTTTAAAGCGCCGAGGATTGAACCCAAGACCTCTTGATCTTTAGTCAGAAATTCTTACTCCTAGAACACAGAGGTGGTTACTGACCTAGCCCTAAGTTTAAATAAATCCCTCAATTGACATACGTATTAGCCTATACAAAACTAATGTAATAGTGTGAAACCACTGCTTTAATTGAGCAATTTTATAAATTCGTTGACTTGGCAAAACGTAAAAGTTTTAACATAAAAGTATTTTGCACAACTTTTTCATTGTTCGATTAAAGTAACTAGGTTTGGGTGGGAAATTGGGACGAGGGAGGGGGAGAGATTCTTCTGGAATGATAAAACAAATTTTGATTCCACTTAAAGTTTATTTTGAACTTTTAGTGCATCCAATAGAACCCATGATAAATACTAACCAGCATTGGTTAAGCTCAATAATCTGGCTTGTTGATGACAAAGAGGTCAAGGATTGAATCCTGTCTTGGTATACTGATGAAGGTTTATTTCTTAAATAGTTTTCCACCCTTCCTCCACCTAAATGTGAGTACATCTCTTCTGAAGATACCTTCCTCATGCCCACCCCATTAGCATAAAAAATATGGGAGAAATCCAGGTACATTGGAAATAAGACAATTTAAAAAAAACTGCATTACAAGCCGAGTTGAACAAAATACTGACAAGTAGTAAGTCTAAATCATTACATCTTTGAGTGTTTGTGATTAAACCCTAGCTAGGGGATTTAAAAAGAAAATCTGCCAAGAATAATAATATGTATGGCCTAGAATCCAATTTAACCGGAAAATTCCAGACTTGACTTAACGCAAATGTATATGTTAGAAAATATGAAGGTGTGCATGTGCCTGGAGTTCCGTTTCAAATTAGGAAGCTGTAAGTGCTAACTCCCTTGTAGTGCTCCATTACATTTCTGTCAACTCATGTTTTGCAATTGGTTACCTTGAAGACCATTGAGACTGTCAGGGTCTACTAACCTGGGCTTAGCAAACAACAATCTTGGCTTCTTTATGTACACAAGCATGACCTTACCTTGAAGTGTAAGGATGGGTGCTCACCGCTTAGTAAAAACATTACCAAGCAAAACGATTTTATCCCAAACTGTTTAATTTAACTTTTAAAATTGAAAAATGACACCTGGACACGGGAATCGAACCCGGGACCTATGGCTTAGTACGCCAATGCTCTAACCACTGATATTAATATAATCACAAACTTGTAGCCGACGATTTCCACACGTCAATCATAGGTTCTGCCTTAAAAAATATGAGTGAAGAATGACCCTGGGTACGGGACGAATCCTGGATAGCTCAGTGGTTAGAACATTGGCGTACTAAGCCAAAGGTCCCGGGTTCGATTCCTGTGTCAAGGTGTCATTTTTCAATCTTCAGAATATGATATCTAGATGCAGTAATCCTCACTAAAAGCATAAATAATAGCTTTGGCTATTTGATGTTTAATTTAAACTGAACACATTTTGACCTAATAATTTCTCCTGCTTTCAGAGCATATTTTTGTTTTCTTTAACGTAGAACAAGTCTCTGGTCTAGCAAATAGTTCCTATTGTGTCTTTCTTTATTGACTCATTCCAAAACTTATTAATTACATCTCTTATTGTGGTGTTCCTTTGAGGTATTACTACACTCAGGTGGTCAATCAAAGCAATCATCTTTTCAATATCCTATCCAGCAGTAAAGAGTAGTGTAATCGAGACTGATTTGAACACTAGAAGACAGGGGATAGACTGTAGGAAGAGCTGGAACATGCTAAGAGAAACAAATGTTTTCACACAAACAAGGATATGTTTAGGCGTCAAGGGTATCTAAACCATCTCACTATAATTATATGTTAAAGCATTTTTTGCTTGTTACCTAACCAGTGTGAACTTAAGAATAATTTTGAAAGAATGGGCTTTTTAACAAATAAACCAAAACTTTTTCAGACCCGCCAGATGCTCAAACTGAACCGGGTATCGTGGGGAAAGCGCAGGCTACACTCTTTTTCAACTACTCAACTTCATTGTTGTTTGAACCTTATATATTTAATGGGGAAGGGTATATTTAAGGGGGAATGTGGGGTGAGTTAGCAAAAAAAAAATGTTTTAGGAGATTTGATCTTTGATCTCAAACTGTAGGGAGGCCTGGGGAATCTTCCTCAACAAATGTTTGAAAATTTGATGCTCCTAGACAATATTTGAAGTTGTCCTACTTCAGAAATGTTTTGAAAAAATTTAAATGTCCCTTGAAGATTTTTAAATTGACCTTGGCCTGGAAATTTTTGGAAAATTAGATGCCTATATTAGATTATATTTGAAGTGGTCTTTTCCCAGAATATTTCTAAAAATTGAATACCTCTAAAAGCTATTTGGAGCAAGGCCATTTCTAAGCTTAATATTTTAGAATATCAGAGGGGTGTAATTTATACTTTTGTAAATCCTTAGATTATGGTTACTCTCCCTCTCTCAATTAGTAAATATGCTTCACATATTTATTAGTTTATCAGTGATATGATTAATATTCACTGTGTTGTAAATTTGAAGGGCAGGTCTTCAATCTATGATAGAATGTGTGGTGTCGTGCATGCGCAGTCTTTTTTCGTGATTTCTTTTGTTTCCGTACGCGTCCCTGACGCGACCCCAGTTTGGTCTCACGATATAGACAGTCACCATGTTTTTTTGTTTTTTTTTCGGAGTGCTCTAGCATGAGCTGGACATTACAATGGGGTAGTATAGATACTAAACTTAGTTCTACCGTGATGAGCTTACTTACATCCATTCACTAGGGCCTATTCTTCATCCAGAATCTTAATATTATAGAGCATCCCAAATATTTATTTTTTACAACACAAATTTATAAAGATAGCCAACATATTTTCGTTCCTGTGCCATCTTAGCGAGTGGTTTTAAATTGTATGGTTGCAACACTTTTGAATCTTTATGAATATGTTTTTCAATTATGTCATTTAAAGTGTAGTAATAAGAAGTGAATAAAATAAACATATTTTGTAATACGTAAAACAAATAAATTATGTTTGTAGTACTACAGTGAACTGGACATTACTAGGGGGTGAAATCTTATTGTGGGTGGGGGGGGGAAATTTTATTCCAGAGTAGGGGGAGTTTATTCCAGTTAAGAATATATTATTGGAATGGGGGGGTGATGCCCCCATTATCCCTGCTCCACCACCACTGCTCATTTTAAATTTGTACATTTTTAAAAACTTTTTCTGACTTTACAAAACAAAAGCAGTATATGCAGATTAATATGTAACTAAACATTGCGATGAGAGGTATATGAAGAAATACTTATATTTAAATTAAACTTTACTTACTACCCAACTCTCTTATGTTCAAAATTTAATTTCAGTAAAAAAAATAATATACTCAGTGAAACTTCCAAAGACTACTTTGAAATAAATGGAAGATAAGACTGTATTGAATCAATTATATAATTGTGACAAATTCCAGTAAGTTCCTCCGAAAGAAATCCCAGCTGGTGGGTTGGGAATCCACCATTCCTTAGTATGTAATGGGATTTTATTTCTTATCATTCATTTTTAGTTTAATATTTTATTTTATTTCACATGCAATTTTTTTTAGATTTGTTAATATGGATCTTGGGCCGTGGGCTCTGGAAGTCCCAGGTCTGGTACCATGACACCAATAGGCTCATGGTGGCCTACATCCATACACATTACAGTAAATTTATAGCACGGAGCAATTAAAATATGTTGAATGCATATCCTTAATAATTAACTCGATAGTTAAACAGTATCATGTATCATAAAAACCATGTCACTAAACTTCCAAATTGAAGAAAAAAGTTCACTTTGTGATTTCACTATAAATACATCCTGTATCCTGTGGGATTTCCTCTGGAGGAACTTTGTAGCATTTGTTTACAATTTTATCATAAGTTCGGTTCAGTCTTGCCCTTTGTTTCAAAGTGTTAGAAGATTCCCGGAGTATGTAATGTTTGTATTGAAATCATATTTGGGAATTGAGAGACGGGTAGAAAATAGAGTTTATTTAATTAAAGTATTTTATCATGTGCATAACATTTAATTGTTCAGTTACATATGCATTTGCATACATTTCTTTAGTTTTGTGAAAGTTCCCAAAAAAATATTTAAAAAATATACAAATTTTAGTCAAGCAGAAGTGACGTAACAGTGGAGAGTAAGAGGGGCATATCTCCCCTTGGAAAGAATGTCTCCCTTCTGACCCTCCCTCCCTGGAATAAATTTACGCCTCTCTAGATTTATTTCAATCCCCTCTTATAAAGCAACTATATTACTCTTTAATACACTTGTCATTTAAATTATCTAATTAATATATGGTCTAATGCAAATAAAAGCAAGTTTAATCAATTAGAAATACTACAAAAGAGAGCAATTAAAATTTTATTCAAGCTACCACTTCTTACGCCCTCCAAACAAATATACCACCTTTTAGAACTGTGTTGACCTAAATAATCTGTCATGGCAATGAAAAAAATTTGCTTGAGTAGTACATTAAGTAACATTAATTTAAATTTTAGATCAACCATTCATAATCATGTCACCAGGAATTCTGAAAAGTTTGATTTGGTACACATCCATTCGAAGAAATATAATAGCTTAACTAAGCATGTGAGCTCTATCAAGAAACTCTTCAATTTAAAAAAAGACGTTAGGAATATACTTAGGAAAAAATCTAATATTTTTTTTCCTTAGTCTTCAATGTTTACCTCTTGTCTCACTCAATTATTATACATTGACTGTGTATCAAACCACCATACTGTATTTTATTATATATCATATACCTTATAATATAATAATGGTGTATGATTTCCTGATTATTTATGTCTATAATAATATGCCTATTGCATTTTATCTTTTGTGTTTATTCTTATTTATTCCTGCCAATTGTACCTTCATCTTTTATTATTTTTTAGTCTAAATCCCTGAAAATTGTGTTTTATTTTGTATAATTATAGTCTTTTTTGTCACTATCCTGCCAAATGTAATTTTATCTATATAGTTTCCAACAACAAGCTATTAAAGCTCATGGAAACACTGTTTCAAATAAATAAATAATAGCTCTATATTCTCAAATAATAATCTGAAAATTGGCTCTGTGTTGTAAGCAGCTGTTTGACTAGGGCATCACAGATTAATTTTCTCACGTAAGATCTGTAAAGTCAATGTTAAATTTACTTTAACATGTTTCCCGCATATGTGCTGCTATCTAAAAATGTCGCCAGTACTGCCATAGGTTAAAGCTACCATCTTAATGACTCAGTAGGTATTTTATTTGCGTGACTTTTATTAATATTTTATTTATAATATTACTTCAACTATATTTTACCAAAAAATGCTCAGGTATTATTAAATTCTATTTCACTTATAAAATTTTTCTAAAATAATATTTTTCATACAAATGTGAAATACAAGGAGTTTTAACGTAAAGTAAAATTTCCAAAAACTTTTTTAATATTGTGTAACAAATTGTTACGAAAAACCTCATAATTTTACAACACTGACTGACTGAAAGATAAAATTTTATAAAACTGTCGAAGTGATAATAGCACTTATAACTAATAATTTTCTTCACTACATCTTTAAATTCTTAATTTAACACAACTGATTTAATAGGAAAATGTAAATAAAAATAATATTGTTAAGAACTATTTTTATTGACTACATAAAACTAAACTTACACAATATATTCTTCTTGAAAAATAACAAATATATATATTTATTTGAAATAAACAGAACATTAATATTTTTGTCTAATGTATGTTATTTCCTTATACATACACATATACAGTTTGGTGCACGAACCACATAACAAGCGAACGTTATAACACCAAAAGATAAAGTCTTAAACCGGATTATTTAGGTTATATGTTTGTAGGAAGTATGGTATCTACTAAACCATGATTTTAGTAATAATCCCAATTTGTAAGGCTTTATTTCGTACCAGAATACCATCATATATATAATATTTTGTTAGGATGAACGGCCATTTAGAACGTAAGTAGAAATTTTCTTCTGGAAGGTCTTTTATCCTACCTAAACACAATTAAAGGGTATGGTTCTGGTACGAGATAAAACCTTATAAGTGAGCTTCCTTCAAAAATCATCGTATATATTAGACTACATCAACTTATTTAAAGAAAAAACTATCCAGTTTCGGTATTTTTTATGCTCTTCAAAGCTTTTACTAGCATATTTATTTCATTTAACTAATCACACATTGATTTATCTCATATAGTCAATCAAATTAATGAATGATGTCAAAATGTCACGTTGCCTTGTATAGGTGTATGAGAGAAGGAGATACCTGAAAGTTTCTCTCTCTCTTAAACAATGGTATGCAGACAACTCAAAAATGTCAGCCACAGATGTCCATCTAGTTATATTATAGAAATCAATGTCACCATCTTCGTTGTTTCTCGGTTTTATTGGTTATTGGTTAAGTTTAGCTTGATAAAGTCTAAATAAAGAT